>JAULKM010110658.1:0-23135 GCA_032355605.1 Rubia tinctorum
TTAACGCTCAGACCCTTGGACGTCCTCCTGACTCTATTGATGAAGGCGAAGGCGGATAGTAATACCGAAGTATTCTAACTCTCGGACCCTTCGACGTCCTTCGACTTTAGATTCAACCTTCCTACTAAGAAATATCAAACAAAAATAGTTAAAATATGACACGAAAGAGTTTATAATTTTAATATGAAAATTTTGAAAATATATTCAAGCAAAATTCAAAAAGCCCCTGATGAAGATTTCGTCCAAGGCCTTTTTGTTTTTCTCTGATACCAACTGATATGAATCTCCTTGCTAAGACTCTGGATTGCGAAATATTGGATCTTTTTCTACCCTAGGGATTTCGCACAACCTAGTATAAACGCACAAAATTCAAGCGTCTAGCCCGCGGGGTACACTCAATAATGACTTGCTCTCTAAATAGCCCGCAGGTTTAGATTACAAGGTTCTTTGATCACTAACTAGCCCGCAGGAGTAGCTCACAAAGAATATTGATACTTAATTATCCCACATGATTAAGCAACAATGAAGCAATGAGTATAACTCAAAATTCTGAATATTTGATTGATAAAAAGGTTGCGTAAATCTCGGTCATCCCCCTCCTTTTATCGAGAGAAATCGGCAATCACAAAGAATACAAGATTCTGCAGAAACCTAGTTCAAATATGATTTGTCTTCTTTGTCCTAAAATAACTACAACTAAATGTCCTAATCTAATTCTAAGAAATTCTCGGCTACCATTTTAATGTTATGGCTGAAAATAACAAATTAACTAATCAACCAACTAACTAATAATATTCAACCCAAAATATACCTATTACAAGGCACATGTGGCCAAATGTTAGGATTTATAGCTTTCTTGTGGACTTCTTTCTGCATTTGACCATCTTAAACATGCATTTTCATATGTATACACAATCTCATTAAAAAACCATATGGGAAAAAGAATATTGCGTATTCTTGGCAAAGTCTTCCAGGCTTTCCTGTAAATCATAGTCAAATGTTTCTTGGGGATGTTATTCATGCACATCATGTACTCATTCCACGCATTCATGATTGAAATTATAAATTTACTCCAATGACAATGTCGTACATTCACATGCACCTTCCGTATATCCCTTTGATATGCGTATCAGTACCCCTATAGTCGAAGATTGATATTTAAAAATTGGGAGGTATAAGTGCACAATTAAAGAACTAGGGATATATGTGCAATTTTAAAAAACTAAAAAAATAATATTTATACTAAATAAAAAAATTGGACGAATACACTCTATTCTTTTAAGTTAGTTCTCCCTCAGTTTTAATGAGTTGCATTTGCAGGTAATGTGATGTGAATTGAGACCTGAGAGAGAGTCTCTGGCTTTGTTCTCATCCATGCTCGTGCTTTGACCGAGACCCTTTGGAAGGCAACAATCAAATACTAGTAAGGATGTTTGTCAGTACCAGTAGGCATGTTTGTCAAGACTTTGTCTTAGCTTCCACAAATCATGTAGTTTGTAATGTTGTTCGAGCATCGAAGCCCAAAACAACCGTTCAGACTTTTAATTTTTTTTTTAAATAATAATTATGGGTTTATAGGATTCCATTCCCTTTTTAATAGCCTCAAATTTTGCACAATGTGCAATTACAAGCAAATGATGATATGGGGATAAACCCATTTATACTGAGACGCTATCTAAATATTACAATTATATTCTAAACCTCAGTGGCAATAAGAGGGATACACGAATGCACTATTCTATATTACGTACAATTCTAAACAAAGGTCTACATGACAATGAGAAAAACACATAAAAGATGAGTGGTTCTCGATAACTGTGTAACTGTTTAAAAATATCGATCCGAGACTACCAAACATAACAAGCCATAGTGAAACATCGATAAAATGCAATCAAAATGTTCCATCCACATGTCTGATCAAATATGAAGGTAATAAAAACGAAGAAAACTGAACCTCCCCACCAAAAAATCTGGTATGTCTCCATTTAACCCGTTTGACCATTTCCCTAAACTAGAAGACTATAGCTGGTCGTTTCAATTACCATAAATGTTTTTTCGTTGGTGTAAAGAAATTAGTTACTATGCGTAGAACTATCTCTAACTCAATTCCAAAAGGATAATCCTAATGGATTAGTATCTACAAATCTGATTCAAAATCCTATGAAACTAAAACAATTCGCCAAAAGTCGATAGATTTAAAGATTTTGACTCGGATTTCTACTTTTCATCTCCGATTCTTTGGATAAAAGATTTGAAATCAGGGATATTTTACCGAAAACAGATCGTTGGAAAAATATACAATGACAAAGACAATTTCTACTTGATGCTTAAATCCAAAAAACCAATTCAATTACCACCCTTAATTTAAAACGAGATAAGCAAATAAAATAAAATAAAAATAATGATAGGAAAAAGACTAATAAATGCAGAATTAATAGCTTCCTATACCGAAAAGAAGAAAAAATAAAGTAAAAAATAAAATAAAAAGAGATAAATACACCCACAAGACCATAGTCGCCGGAGAAAGCTTTCATTATCCAATGTATCGTTGAAATTTTTTGGTGTCCAGACTGTAATAAAATTTTGCACGCCTGCTGCAAAAAATGAAGATATACTGGTGAAAATAACGTCGTCACGCCACTAAAAACACCTGAATATCTATCGTCGTTGCAATGATGTTCTGCAGCAGAAGAGAGCTTTCTTTGAGAAATATGGTCTGCCATCGTTGCCTTGCTGAGTTGCACCAACTCTTGGTTGACTTGCTAAGACTCAGTGATATGAATCCAGATGATAATTCCATAAATGAAGGTATGTCACGGCTAGATCAAGGTTTCAATGGTTAGGTTAGAGATGATCTAACTAACATGGTTGATCTGATGGCAAGAGTCAGGATGAAACTTAGAGATGAAGCGTTGAATGCTTTTATTATTCAAGTACATGAAGAAGAGCCAAGCCAGAGCCAGTTGGCTTGGAAACGCTTGGAAACATCTGACAATCATTTCGAAGAAACCTTGAAGACTTTGGCCAAGAATAAACAATACTTTTTTTCCACTGAGTTTTTGGTGAGCTTGTGTAATCTTGACATAAACCTAATTGGAAGATGTGAGCAACCAAAATCATACTGATCTCCTGATCGAAGATACCAAAAAGGCTAGAAGAAAGAAGGCAGGATTTATAAATCCTGACATTTGGTCACATGACATTGTAATAGGTAGAATTTTGGTTGAATACTTGGCAACCCTAAGTTAGTTAGTTAGTTGGTTAGTTATTTAGTTAGCTAGTTAGTTAGCATGTTATCAGAAAAATGACTTGGGCCGAGATTGTGCTTGTACATTTACCCAAGACTAGTAAATTGCTGCCGAGATTTTATTCTTATTAGAATTAGATTAGGGCATTTAGTTATAGTTAGTTTAGGACAAAGAAAATAAATCTTGTTTGAACTAGGTTTCTGCAGAATCCAATCTTCTTTGATTAACTGTCGATTTCCCCTTATAAAAGGGAGAGATGGCCGAATTTTTATTACACGCTTTATACATCATATATACATAATTTTGAGTAATTACTCTTTGCCTGTGTTCGTTCCATTGTTACTTAATCCTGCAGGTTAATTAAGTTAGCAATACTCTTCAAATTTGTAAGCTGATCATGTGTGCTAGTTAGGAAACAGTTTGTGCAGCTGTGATTAGGTTAGGCAAGATTACTATGTTAGAGCCAAGAAACCATCAAATATTCCGCATCTAGAATATTCGTAAGAGAATTCATATCAGTTGATATCAGAGTAAAGCAAAAGAATCATGGTGGCCGAAAAAAATCATACGGGTTTTCGAGTTTTGCATTATTTTATTTTCAAATTATTTATTATTACAATTCATAAACTCTTTTGTATCATATTCTAACCATTTTTTGTTTGATATTTCTTACTTGGAGGATTGAATTTAGAATCGAAGGACACAACGAAGGATTTGAGAGTTAGAATACTTCGGTATTACTATCCACCTTCACCTTCATCATTATAGTCAGGAGGATGTCGAAAGATCTGAGCGTTAACAAGTAGTATCCGCCTTCACCTCCCGGTCACTTTCAAAGTTGTTAGTAGTTCTTTGATATTTTCATCCACTTTTTTTTGAATTTTTTTGCATGCTCATAATCCTATTTTTTAATTTATTCGCTCTTAAAATCTTGATTATACCATATAAAAAAGAGTCAACTGTTTTATTTTCTATACATAGTATCATATTATTGATCCTTACAATCTTGAATACCTCGAAATTCATTTGAATAGAGAGGCTATTTTCTAATTTTTTTTAATATTAAAAACGTTTTGAAGACGGGCAACACAATTTCAAAAATTATACTTTAATTTTGGGTCCCACGAATTTAGATTCGTGAGGGTTATTTTAAAAAAAATTGTGGGCTGAAAATTGAAGTTGTGATTGAATTCTACTTGTGTTGAGAAAATAACTTGAATTGTATCTAGACAAGAAATTAAATCATAATTGAAGTTAAATTGTATCGGAACAAGGAGTTGAATTGAATTTGAATTCTACTTGTATATGGATAAGAGTTATATCCTTGATTACCAATTGGTTTTGAATTGAATAAAGAAGGAGAATTCAGGATGTACTTGGATTGGAATACTATTTGGGAAGAAAGTCAAAACCTGATTGGGTTAGGGTTTGAAGAATTTAGGTTTCGGGCAGAAAAATATAAAGAAAATTTTAATTACATTCAAATTGGGGGTTGGGTAGTAAACCTAATTGGATTAGGGTTTGTTCCCTGAATTTTCGTAACTTTTGTTGCCTATTCGATATGTTATTCTTTTGATCATACCTCACTCAATATAGCACCGATTCAAGCCATTCAACTTGTGTTTTGATTATTATTTGGATTTCCACTCGTAGGGACAATTTAAAGAGTTTATTGGTTTGATTTATTAAAATTATATTGCAGTATACTCCTGTTTCATAAATGTTTTATGATAAAACTGAATTGTACTTGTTCTATCCTTTACCTTGAGAGTTGTGAGAAATATACACTTGGTGAGTGACCTTACTAAACAAAGGAGAAGGGGTACGTTTATTACTAATGATTGTTTCTTATTAGCATTTACCAGGAATGGTGGCCAATCTGAATGCCCCACCTTATGTTGGCAGTCTAACAGTAGGCCATTAACTCCTAATATCAAAGTTCGACGTGGTAACCATCCCGACGATGACTTCACCAACACTTGTGATAAACAGAAACCACTTGAATCAATTCAACAAGAGGAGTCGAACGTAGACCGTTTGACAAATGCCACGAATGCCCTCCTGAGCGAGTTTCAGGGATTGTCATAGAGAGTAGATGAATTAGCCACTCCAACACCACCTCTATCTACTCGATATGTAGATCACAACTGAATGGTCAGCACTTTCCATGGTAACGAAAGTTCAGATGAAGAATCAACTCATTACTCTAATAGGCCATACCATATGGGGACTGGAAGAACAAAACCACGACATTCTCACCATAGGAGGCATTCTCAAAAATTTCCAAGTTCAGGGTCCAATGAAAGTTTAGATACTGCCGAGATATCCAAGGTTTAAAGTATGAAATCCCTAGATTTAAAGTTCAACACAATCCAAACAAATATCTAGATTGGAGGAGGCAGATGAAAAACTTGTTTGAACTTAACAGTTAAGGAGAGAAAGAGAAGATCAAGGTGGTAAAGTATTATTTCACCCACTATGTAGTAGAATGGTGGAAGAACCTGAAAGAATCAAGACAGATTGTTGGTAAGAAACCTGTCTCTACATGGGAGAGATTGAAGACCGACCTTTGCTTATATCTCGTTCCACCAACCTGTCTGATGAAAAAACATTTGCACCTCAATAATATGAAACAAGGTGGTCGAATAGTTAATTAATACTGGTAGGATCTCTAGTTACTGATGAGAAGAGTTGGCATTAGAAAAGATTATGCCTATGTGAAGAATTGGTTTATTGAAAGTTTAAGATAAAATCTACAATTTCTGGTTAAGCTCCAACATCACGTGTCCATGTAATATTTATTGGTCAAGGCCAGGTTGGTTGAGTTGACATTAAGGCCCAGCAGAAGCTCTAATTTTGGCTATGAGAGTCAAAGATAGGTCTCTGATTTTAGAAGCCTTAATTCGACCAGGGGTGGTAGAAGTTCAAACATGGGTGGCTGAGGAAACCCTAATTCGACCAAAACATACTCAAATCCAATATTTGAACCCACTGATCAAAGAATGACTTCATCCAATCAACCATCTAGTCAAATTCTAGGTAAGTCACTTTATATTTTGTCAAGTACAGTTTCTTCTAATACTCCTACATGTTTTAATTGTAAGGAACGAGGACTGATGTGACGTCAAATGTATTTTCCGAAGTATTTAACATCTCTTTTGTTATATTTTTTTTTGAAAAATTGCTAGATTTGGGTAGGTTTACATCATAAGGGGTTTAGATAACTGTTTTCAATTTTCGTATCTAAATCCTTCATTTTGTAACCTAGGTTGAGTCTAATGGATTTTTGGTCCTTACGAGCATCTAGATTCCTTTTTGTGAGCTTAATTTGTAGATTGCTCGTAAACACTTTGGAGTATTTCAGTGAAAGACATTCCCAAGGAAGGAGTTAACATTGTTAACATTCGACCAGTGGGGAAAATGTTTGTCCGGAAAGCTTGCTAAGTTGTGAAATTGGGTAGGCAAAGTCGGTAGGACAAGGGTAGACATCAAGTATGATAACTGTCATGAGGTCCTTATAGAATACAAAGACGTCCTTTAGATGGAATGAAAGGTACCCACTAGCATGTCTTACTTTTTTTATTCTTGTACCTTTATCCTTACATCTAAGGTTCATATAAATTGAGGTACATGTATTTGATTTTTATATTGTATAATTTTTATAGAGGCCGTTTGAGATTGATTTTACAGATTCAGATGATTTGAAGAAGAAACAAATGACCATGATGTCAAAAAGTTGGAAAGAACACAAGTACACTTTGTCTAGAGATTACATATCCTCTAGCACGAAGGGTGATCTTCTATGGTTGACCTATTCACATATTCAACCGGATATTTGGAAAATTCATAAGAGGAGAACCACGGAAAAGGTAAGTGATTTAAATTATTTTTTATTTGTCTCTAGATATTGCTTTCCATTTACTTTTAACATGGTTGTGTCATCCTAAAAACTAGGGTACAAGGGAAGAAAAATAAAGTAATGCATTGAAGAAAAAAAACCTCATCGGAAAAGCCACGGTGGATATGGATTAGCAGCTCTTGAAATAGTGAAAGAACGTTTTAAAAGGGATGTTCAAATTTCCATCAATGGGGATGAGCAAGGAAGAGGCAAGGTTGTCAGTCACTCTGGTCAATGTGCAAGAGATAAATAGGTGTGATCTTTTCCTGAAGAGTCGAAAAAACAAAAAGTGTAGGTACAATAAACCTCCAATCATTGAAGTCATGGAACTAGTGGAAAGACTTTATTTATTCATTCTAATTTCAGGTGTGTAGTATTTCATTTAATTACTATTCATGGAACTGTATTTTGTGTGCAGAAAAAGTTAAAGCAAGACCAATTGGAGGGGTTATTCATTCAATCAGGTAAGTATGATGTTCTTCGTGAGGCTACAAGTAAACCCGACCATTCCAGTCGTGCCAGAGGAGTGGGATCATTTTTGTCCCAAAGAGAGGCATTTGACATAGTTCAAACCTACGATCGGGCTAAACCATCGACAGTTCACGTGTTGCAAAAGGAAGATCTCGTTAGAGACAAGCGGATAGAGCAACAAAAATTATTGATTCAAAAGTTGGTTGATCACCCAGGCTTCCCATAAGCCTGAAAATTTGGATGAATTGACACCCGGTTGGACGCCACCTCTAGAAGATCCTGAAACTCATCGGGAGAAGTGGAGATGAACCAACAACCCATTCTCGATCACACAACACATGAAGAAAATAACATTGTCAATGCCATTGTGTTGTCCCAAAACAAGGTTGTTCGAATTAAATTATTTCATTAATAGAAATTAAGTTACAAATTTATTTTACAATATGTATGTTCTCTCACAATTTTGACATCGCATTTCTTTGAGCTATACATTGGTCGAGGTGACAAGGGTAGGCTACTATACGTTGCCGATGAAATTCTATACGAGTCGATACAGCATCATCATTCCGTTCTAATTGGTGATGGCATTTTTAGAGTTTCAATGGAAAACCTAAAGGTTCTCAAAGCCCTTTTACCAATTACGGAAGGCGACTACAAGCGAGTGGGGTCCGCACGGGGAATATTCATTCTATGGCCTTGTCACCGCATTTACACGGACCCGATCAAAGATAGTCATTTTTAGGAGACACCAATAACGACATCTAAGTCAATTTTTAAGGCGGAAAAGACTACAAAACTCCCTATCACCCAGGCATATGTTATCAAGAGGTCACTGCATTTTGTGATGGTTTTATATGATTTCATGGTCAAACACCAAAGGAAATCAACTTACTCATTCTTTGGTAATGAATGCATATTAGGTCACAAGTGAGAAACCATCGCATCATGGACTGACTTTGAAGACCTATGGAGGTGTGACCAAGTGAACCAGAAAATAATGTCCCTATACTTATTATAAGTAATTTCATCATTTCACTTTGTGCAATTTATTAATAATTCATGATCATTTTTACTAATTTTTGACATCCAATTCCATTTCAAAGGTACATGTATTATTTTTCTAACCCAAAGGACAAGGGTTGGATAAGGTACTTGTGCTCAGTGTTTACTCAAGAAATCGGGTGTACTGTTCATGAGGGGGTTGACTACATTCACAAAAGTTTTTGACGAACGGATAAAAAATTATTAATTTCATCGTACATTCAAAGGTGATGGATACACACTCATGTCACTAAAGCTAATCCATTAATACATTATTTTTATATTTTTCTCCAATGATGTAGGGACCATTGAAGATTAATATATATTGTCCCTGACAAGAAGCGCGTTACTATATGGATCCTCTTCACTACCAACCGTCCGATGCATTCGTTAAAATATATAGGGTGGCTCTATCGAAGGTCGGGGGAATAATGGTGATGAGGGATTGGACCTAATATCAATCAAGGTGTGACATCTTTTCATGTCACAAAATTCTATTTAGTCATCAGTTATTGTAATTATATGTTACTAATCTAAATTGTATTTATTAGTACAAGAAACAAGCAAATACATAAGAATGCGGACCTTACGTAATGTTTTACGTGGTGGAGTGGTTCACATTTGTGCTTGAGAATTACCTAGAGATCGATGAAGTGAGTTTTTAAGATAAATATTTCAAGAATGTTTTTGAGCAATGTAACCTATCGTCCCAATTCTTATTTGGTAACTTTGATTGTTTCACAGATTTTTCCAAAAGTTCTCAAGCCTTATTCACAAGATGACATCAACAACTAGAAATTGCTTGGCTAGGTCATGTCCTCCCCCTCCTCTTTAGTTGGGAATCCCAATGTGGTATTATGAGAGACTAGTATTTGAAGACATTGTTGTGCGGAATAGATTTTTTATGGCTTCTCTTCCTATCTATAGATTGTTTCTTTGTTAACGTAGTCTATAGATTTTTGATATCTAGTATAATCTTCTCTTGTATTTTGTACAATCTGAATAAGTTTGAAGAGACTTTTGAAAAGCATGTTCATAATGAAATTGGCCAATTTTACCATATTTTCCAATCAAAGTTCCGATGTAGAAACTAGAATCTTTCCATATATAAATATTATACATAGACCCAATTTAATGTTCCTCCATCGGGACATGAAGAGCAGAAACAGTTACTGACTCGGAACTATTTCACCAGAAATTGCATCCGCTATGTCAATATGCAAATGCGATTCAAGAATTAATCCCTGATGAAGGAACATATCCAAAAGTCGGGACGACGTTACGAGTTTGCAACAACATTTCAACTACAGTTCTTTGATCCACAGTACCACACTCGGAACTAGAAAATAAAATACTTAATCGGAATCGTAAATGTTGTATGATGGTCGGATAATCAGTTCCACACTCGAAACTGCTCTTAAAGTCCAATTGTCAAAGTAAAATTTTTTAACTCAGAACTGATCATAAACGGTTTCCAAAAAGGATTAAAATTGATTGATAACCGCCTTTGATCCTAATCATTTAAAGGCGGTTCTCGGATCCGGCTTTAATCACAGAGAATCAAAGACTACACAAGACATGTCACTCCAAAAGTAACTTCTCTTGTCCAAATTAACCGCCTTTAATAGACAAGGTTTCCACTAGTGAGTAAACATAAAAAAACAACGGAGACTGTAATTAAAGGACATGATTGCATGTAATTCTAGTTTAAAAAAAATAAAATCAAAATCAACAATGAAGATTTATGTTCTTGTCAGAAGAGATCATATAAATCAAACATGGGAAATTCGAGAAACTTGTGTTCACGTTTTGCACAATTGCCATCACCACTTGGAAGAAGATAGCGAATTTTAGTATCTAGGTAATTAGTTATAAACATATAGCCAAGTAGGTACTTTATTAGCTTTTAATGTTACTATTATAATTGACTTCATAAATCTGTCACATTCGAAGTAAAACAGAGTACAGAAGTGGCCATTTCAAAAAGCATAATTTATATTACTTGTTAGTTATAATGATTTTAGTATGATCATAAAAAATTGACAGGCAATTACACTCTTTTTTAGCATATTGGTTAAGCCCCAAAACACATGACATAATGCTTTCACCTCAAATTGTGATGCGCTTAATATATATATAGTGTATCATTATGCTTTTTGTTCGATAAATTATACCTATGTTATTCCTCCGGACAAACCTGAGTGTAGAGAATGGTTATCATGATGTGGTGCTCCGTCTTGCGGAGGGAGAAAACCATTGGTCTGTTAATGTCATAGTTAACGCAGAAGGTGGAAAACAATATTTGAATTTACATCGTGCACAAAATAGAAAGAAAATGTTTTTTTTAAAAATGTCTAAAAGAAGCAGTGCATAAATATGGGATAGTCTTTCTATCCTTTCTATTTTCTCAAGTAAACATAAAAAACAACTGAGACTCAAATTAAAGGACATTATTACATGTGATTCCAGTTTGAAGACCAATTAAATCAAAATCAACAATGACGATTTATGTTCTTGCATGAAGAGATCATATAAACCAAACATTGGAAATACGTGCAGGTTGTATTCACATTTTGCACAATTGTTGTCATTACTTGAAAAAAGTTAGGGGATTTTAGTATATATGGAATTAGTTATAAACATATAGCCAAGTATGTACTTTATTTGCATTTAGTGTTACTATTATTTTTTGCGTCATGAAGTTGTCACATTATGCATAAAATAAAGCACACAAGTGGCACACACTTGTCAATTAAAATGTGACCATTTCAAAAAGCATTATTAATTTTACTTGTTTATTATAGTGATTTTAGTATGATCATAAAAAATTAATAGGCAATTACACTTTCTTTTTATAGCATATTGGTTAGGCCCCAAACCACATGAAATGATTCTTTCACCTCATGTTACACTGCACTTCATATATATAGTGTATTATTCTGCTTCTTGTTTGACGGATCATACCTATTTCATTTCTCCGGTCAAACCTGAGTGAAGAGAATGGGTATCATGATGTGGTGCTCTGACTTCCGTAGGGGGCAAACCATTCGTTCATCACTATTATAGTTAATGCAAAAGGCGGAATTTTTTTTGGTATTATTATCGTGCACAATATAGAAAAAAAAATCTTTAATAAAATAATTTCAAAAAAAGCATTGCATAAAGAGGGGACAGTCTTGCTATATTTTCTATTTGCTAAAGTAAACATAAAAAAAAACTGAGACTCTAATTAAAGGACATGATTACATGTGATTCCAATTTTAAGACCAATAAAATCAAAATAAACAATGGAGATTTACGTTCTTGTATGAAGAGATCATATAAATCCAACGTGAAAAATACGTGTAGCTTCTTTTCACACTTTCCACATCTGCTATCATCACATGGAAGAATTTAGGGGATTTTAGTATACAGGGAATTAGTTATAAACATATAGCCAAGTAGATTCTTTATTTTAATTTAATGTTACTACTATTTTTTTGCTTCATGAAGCTGTCACATTTTACATAAAATAAAGCAGAGAATCGGCACACATTTGTCTGTTTAAATGTGACTTTTTCAAAAAGCATTATTCATATTACTTGTTTCCTATAATGATTTTAGTATGATCATAAAATAAAGACAAGCAATTACACTTTTTTTATCATATTAGGTAAAGCCCCAAAAAACATGACATGATTCTTTCTCCTCATTTTGCATTACGCTTCATATATATAGTGTATTATTCTGCTTTTGGTTTGACAGATCATGCCTTTGTCATTTCTCCGTACAAACCTGTTTATTGAGAATGGGTATCATAATATGTTGCTCCGTCTTCCGGAGGGAAGAAACCAATGGTCCGTCAATATTATTGTTAATGCAGAAGGCAAAAAATATATTTTGAGTTAACGACTTGCACAAAATAGAAAGAAAATCTTTTAAAAAATATTTTCTTAAACAAGCATTGTATAAAAAATAAAAAGGGTACATTCTAGATATCCTTTCTATTTGCAGAAGTAAACATAAAAACAAACTGAGACTCTAATTAACGGACATGATTACATTTGATTCCAGTTTGAAGACAAATAAAATCAAAATGAGAAATGGAGATTTATATTCTGGTCTGAAGAGATCATATAATTCCAACGAAGGAAATGCATGCAGTTTGTGTTTACGTTCTGCACAATTGCTATCATCACTTGGAAGAAGTTAGGGGATTTTAGTACATATGGAATTAGTTATAAACTTATAGTCAAGTAGGTACTTTATTTGCGTTTATTGTTACTATTATTTTTTGTTTCATGAACCTGTCACTTTCTTCATAAGATAAAGTAAAGAAGCGAGACATATATGCCAATTTATATGTGACCATTTCAAAAATCATTTTTATAGTACTTGTTTCTTATAATGATTTTAGTATGATCATAAAAAATTGACAAGCAAACTGTTTTTTAGCATATGTTTTAAACCCCAAACCATTTGACATGATTGTTTTACCTCATGTTGTGCTTTGATTCTTATATAGTGAATGATTCTACTTCTTGTTTGACAGATCATACCGATGTAATTTTGTTGGAAAAATCTCAATGTAGAGAATTTGTATCATTATGTGATGCTCTGTCTTCCGGAGAGAGAAAACTATTGGTCCGTCAGTATTTTAGTTAACGCAGATGGTAGAAAAAATTATTTGATTTAGCATCATGCACAAAATAGAAATAATAATTTTAAAATAATAATTTCTAAAACAAGCATTGCATAAAGAGAGGATAGTACTGCTATCTTTTCTATTTGCTGAAATAAAAATAAAAGAAAATGAAGGAAATGCATATAGCTTATGTTCACATTCTGCAAAATTTCTATCATCGGTTGGAAATAGTTTGGGGATTTTAGTATCTAGGGAATTAGTTATAAACATTTAGTCAAACAGGTTATTTATTTGCGGTTAATGTTACTATCATTTTTTGCTTAATGAGTCTGTCACATTCTAAATAAAATAAAGCACAGAAGTGGCACACATTTCTCAATTTATATGTGACCATTTCAAGAGGCATTATTTTCAATGATTTTAGCATGGTAATAAAAAATTGACAAGCAATTACACTCACTTTTTTAGCATATTGGTTAAGCCCCAAACAAAATGACATGATTCTTTCACATCATGTTGTGTTGTTCTTCATATATACAGTGTATGATTCAGCTTCTTGTTTCACAGATCATACCTATGTCATTTCTCCGGACAAACCTGAGTGTAGAGAATAGGTATCATGATGTGGTGCTCCGTGTTCCGGAAGGAGGAAATCATTAGTTCGACACTATTATAGTTAATGCAAAAGCAAAAAATATTATTTGAATTAGATTCGGGCACAAAATAGAAAGTAGATCTTTAAAAATTAATTTCTAAAACAAGTATTGCATAAACAGGGGATAGACTAGTATCCTTTTTATTTGACGAAGGAAACATTTAAAACAACTGAGACTCTAATTAATAAACATGATTACATCTGATTTCTATTTGAAAACCAATAAAATCAATATCAACAGTGGAGATTTATGTTGTTGTCCGAAGAATTCATATAAATCCAATGTGGGAATTACGTGCTTCTTTTGTTCACGTTATGCAAAATTGCTATCATCACTTGGAAGAAGTTAGGGGATTTTAGTATCTAGGGATTAGTTATAAACATATAGTCAGGTAGGTATTTTATTTGCATTTAATGTTACTATTATTTATTGCTTCATGAAGCTGTCACATTTTACAGAAAATAAAGCACAGACACTGCACACGTTTGTCAATTTATATGTGACCATTTCAAAAACACATTATTTATATTACTCATTTCTAATAATGATTTTACTATGATCATAAAAAACAACCGAGACTCTAATTAAAGGACATGACTACATGTGATTCTAATTTTAAGACTCATAAAATCAAAATTAACAATGAAGATTAATGTTCTTGTCTGAAGATATCATATAAATCCAATGTGGGAAATGCATGAGCCTTCGTTCACGTTTTGCACAATTGCTATCATCATTCGGAAGAAAATAGGGGGTTTTAATATAGTTTAGAAGGTACTCTATTTTATTTTAAAGTTACTATTATATTTTGTTTCATGAAGTTGTCACATTCTAAATAAAATAAAGCACACAAGTGGCACACATTTCTCATTTTATATGTGACCATTTTAGAAAGCATTATTTGTATTAGTTGTTTCTTATAATGATTTTCGCATGATTATAAAAAATTGACAGGCAATACACTCACTTTTTTTAGCATATTGGTTAAGCCCCAAACCACATGACATGATTCTTTCACCTTATGTTGTGTTGTTCTTCATACATATAGTGTACGATTCATCTTCTTCTTGTTTAACTGATCGTACCTATATCATTCCTCCGGAAAAGCTAAGTGTAGAGAATGGGTATCATGATGTGGTGCTCCGTATTCCGGAAGAAGGAAATCATTAGTTCGTCAGTATTATAGTTAATGCGGATGGAAAAAAAATTATTTGAATTAACATTGGGCACAAAATAGAAAGAAGATCATCAAAAAAAGAATTTCTAAACAAGTATTGCATAAACAGGGGAAAGTCTAGCTATCCTTTCTATTTGCTGAGGAAAACATTAAAAACAACAAACAACTAAAACTCTAATTAATAGACATGATTACATCTAATTCCTTTTTGAAGACCAATAAAATCAAAATCAACAATGGAGATTTATGTTCTTGTCCGAAGATTTCATATAAATCCAACGTGGGAAATACGTGCCGCTTGTGTTCACGTTTTGCACGATTGCTATCTTCACTTGGAAGAATCTTGGGCATTTTAGTATCCAGGAATTAGTTATAAACATATAGTAAGGTATGTATTTTATTTGCGTTTAATGTTAATATTTTTTTTGCTTCATGAAGCTGTCACATTTTACAAAAAATAAAGCACAGAAGCTGCATACATTTGTCAATTTATATGTGACCATTTCAAAAAAAAGCATTATTTATATTACTCTTTTCTAATAATGATTTTACTATGATCATAAAAAATTGGCAGGAAATTACACTCTCTTTTTTTAGCATATTGGTTAAGCCACAAACCACATGACATTATTCTTAACCTCATGTTGCACTGCGCTTCGTATATATAGTGTATGATTCTTCTTCTTATTTGACAGATAATATCCATGTCATTTATCTGGATAAACCTGAGTGTAGAGAATGGGTATCATGATGTGGTGCTTTATCTTCGTGAGGAAGGAAACCACTGGTCCGTCATTATTATAGTTAAAGCAGAAGGTGAAAAGAAATATTTGAATTAACATTGTGTATAAAACAGAAAGAAATATTTTTAAAAATAATTTCAAAAACAAGCATTGCATAAAAGGGAATAGTCTTGCTATCTTTTCTATTTGTTGAAATAAACATAAAAACAACCGACACTGTAATTAAAGGACATGAATACATGTGATTATAATTTTAAGACTAATAAAATTAAAATTAACAATGGAGATTTGTGTTCTTGTCTGAAAATATCATATAAATCCAACATGGGAAATGCGTGCAACCTTTGTTCATGTTTTGCACAATTGCTATCATCACTGGAAAGAAATTAGGGAATTTTAGTATAGTCTAGAAGATACTTTATATTCTTTTAATGTTACTATTATTTTTTGCTTCAAGAAGCTGTCACCTTCTACATAAAATAAAGCACATAAGAAGCACACATTTGTCAATTTAAATGTGACCATTTCGAAAATAATTATTTATAATACATGTTTCTTGTAAGGAATTTAGTATGTTCATCAAAAATTTACAAGCAATTACACTCTCTTTTTTAGCATATTGGTTAAGCCCCAAATCACATAATATAATTCTTTCACCTCATGTTGCGTTGTGTTGCGCTGCGCTTCGTATATATAGTGTACAATTCTATTTCTTGTTTGACAGATCATACTTATTTCATTTCTTTGGATAAACCCGAGTCTAGATTATGGGTATCAAGATAAGGTGCTCCGTCATCTGGGGAGAGGAAACCATTGGTCCGCCAATATTACAGTTAACACTGAAGGCGGGACACATTATTTAAATTAACATCTTGCACAAAATAGAAAGAAAATATTTTGAAAAATAATTTCTAAATCAACTATTGTATAAAGAGGGGAGAGTCTTGCTATCCTTTCTATTTGCTGAAGTAAACATAACAAATAATTGAGACTCTAATTAAAGGACATACATGTGATTCCACTTTGAAAACCAATAAAATCAAAATCAACAATGGAAATTTATGTTCTGGTATGAAGACATTATATAAATCCAACGTGGGAAATGCGTACAGCTTGTGTTCACGTTTTGCCCAATTACTATTATCACTTGGAAGTAGTTAGGGGTTTTTAGTATCTAGGGAATTAGTTATAAATATATACTCAAGTAGGCACTTTATTTTCATTAAATGTTACTATTATTTTATTCTTCATGAAGCTATCACCTTCTACATAAAATAAAGCATGGAAGCGATACACATTCGCCAATTTAAATATGACCATTTAAAAAGGCATTATTTATCTTACTTGTTTCTTATAATGAATTTAGTATGATCATAAAAAATTGTCGGAAAATTACACCCTCTTTTCTAGCATATTGGTTAAGCCCCAAACCACAAGATATAATTCTTTCACCTCATATTGCGATTCGCTTCATATATATATATATATATATATATTGTGTGATTCTACTTCTTGTTTGGCAGGTCGTACCTATGTCATTTCTCTCGACAAACTTGAATCTAGAGAATGGGTATCATAAATACGGGATAGTCGTTCTATCCTTTCTATTTTTTGAAGCTAACATAAAAAAATAACTGACACTCAAATTAAAGGACATTATTACATGTGATTCCAGTTTGAAGACCAATAAAATCAAAATCAACAATGAAGATTTATGTTCTTGTCTGAAGAGATCATATAAACCCAACATTGGAAATGCGTGCAGGTTGTATTCACATTTTGCACAATTGCTGTCATTACTTGGAAGAAGGTAGGGGATTTTAGTGTCTATGGAATTAGTTATAAACATATATCCAAGTATGTACTTTAGTTGCGTTTAGTGTTACTATTATTTTTGTTTCATGAAGCTGTCACATTTTCCATAAAATAAAGCACAGAAGTGGCAAACATTTGTCAATTAAAATGTGACCATTCCAAAAAGAATTATTTATTTTACTTGTTTTTTATAGTGATTTTAGTATGATCATAAAAAATTAATAGGCAATTACACTTTATTTTTATAGCATTATTGGTTAAGCCCGAAACCACATGACATGATTCTTCACCTCATGTTGTGTTGTTCTTCATATGTATAGTGTATGATTCAGCTTCTTGTTTGAAAGATCATAACTATGTCATTTCTCTAGACAAACTTGAGTGTAGAGAATGGGTATCATGATGTCGTGCTCCGTGTCCTTGTAGGAGGAAATCAGTAGTTCATCAGTATTATAGTTAACGCAGAAGCCAAAAAATATTATTTGAATTAACATCAGGCACAAAATAGAAAGAAGATTTTAAAAAAAAAATTTCTAAAACAAGTGTTGCATAAACAGGGGATAGTCTAGCTATCCTTTTTATTTGATGAAGGAAACATTAACTGGATATATAGTGTATGATTCTTCTTCTTATTTGACAGATCATACCCATGTCATTTAACTGGATAAACCTGGGTGTAGAGAATGGGTATCATGATGTGGTGCTTCTTCGGAAGGTGGAAACCATTGGTCCGTCATTATTATAGTTAACGTAAAAGGTGGAAAGAAATATTTGAATTAACATTGTGCATAAAACAGAAAAAAATCTTCAAAAATTGAATTTCTAAATCAAGCATTGCATAAAGAGGGGATAGTCTTGCTATCCTTTCTATTTGCTAAAATAAACATAAAAACAACCGAGACTCTAATTAAAGGACACGACTACATGTGATTCTAATTTTAAGACTAATAAAATCAGAATTACCAATGAAGATTTATGTTCTTGTGTGAAGATATCATATATATCCAACGTGGGAAATACGTGCAGCCTTTGTTCATGTTTTGCACAATTGCTATCATCACTCGGAAGAAAATAGGGGATTTTAGTATAGTCTGAAGGTACTTTATTTTTTTAATGTTACTATTATTTTTTTGCTTCATGAAGCTGTCACATTCTAAATAAAATAAAGCAAAGAAGCGGCACACTTTTTTCAATTTATATGAGACCATTTCAAAAGGAATTATTCGAATTACTTGTTTTTTATAATTATTTTAGTATGATCATAAAGAATTGACAGGCAATTACACTCACATTTTTTAGCATATTGGTTAAGCCCCAACCCACATGACATGTTCTTTCATCTCATGTTGTGTTGTTCTTCATATATATATATATAGTGTATTATTCAGCTTCTTGTTTGACAGATTATGCCTATGTCATTTCTTCGGACAAACTTGAATATTATTTGAATTAACATCGAGCACAAAATAGAAAGAAGATCTTAAAAAAGAATTTCAAAGACAAGTATTGCATAAACAGTGGATAGTCTAGCTATCCTTTATGATTTGCTGAGGAAAACATTAAAAACAACTAAGACTCTAATTAATCGACATGATTACATCTGATTTCTGTTTGAAGACCAATAAAATCAAAATCAAGAATGGAGATTTATGTTCTTGTCCGAAGATTTCAAATAAATCCAACGTGGGTAATACGTGCTGCTTGTGTTCACGTTATGCACAATTGCTATAATCACTTGGAAGAAGTTAGGGGATTTTATTATCTAGGGATTAGTTATAAACTTATAGTAAGATAGTTTTTTTTCTTTAATGTTACTATTATTTTTTAAATTCATGAAGTTGTTACATTTTACAAAAAAAAGCACGGAAGCTGCACACGTTTGTCAATTTATATGTGACCATTTCAAAAAGGCGTTATTTATATTACTCATTTCTAATAATGATTTTACTATGATCATAAAAAATTGACAGGCAATTACACTCTCTCTTTTTTAGCATATTGGTTAAGTCCCAAACCACATGACATGATTCTTCACCTCATGTTGCATTGCGCTTCGTATATATAGTGTATGATTCTTCTTCTTATTTGACATATCATACCCATGTCATTTATCTGGATAAACCTGAGTATAGAGAATGGGTATCATGATGTGGTGCTCCGTATTCGGGAGGGAGGAAACCATTGGTCCGTCATTATTATAGTTAACTTATAAGGTGGAAAGAAATATTTGAATTAACATTGTGCATTAAAAGAAAGAAAATCTTTAAAAAAAGAATATTTAAAACAAGCATTGCATAAAGAAGGGATAGTCTTGTTATCATTTCTATTTGCTAAACTAAACATAAAAAACAACACAGACTCTAATTAAAGCACATGACTACATGTGATTCTAATTTTAAGACTAATAAAATCAGAATTACGAATGAAGATTTATGTTCTTGTGCGAAGATATCATATAAATCCAACCTGGGAAAGGCATGCAGCCTTTGTTCACCTTTTGCATAATTGTTATCATCACTGATAAGAAAATAGGGGCTTTTAGTATAGTCTAGAAGGTACTTTATTTTTTTAATGTTACTAATATTTTTTGCTTCAGGAAGTTGTCACATTATAAATAAAATAAAGCACAGAAGTTGCACACATTTTTCAATTTATATGCGACCATTTCAAAAGGCATTATTTGTATTACTTGTTTCTTATAATGATTTTAGTATGATCATAAAAAATTGACAGGCAATTACACTCACTTTTTTTTAGCATATTGGTTAAACCCCAAACCACATGACTTGATTATTTCACCTCATGTTGTGTTGTTCTTCATATATATAGTGTATTATTCAGCTTCTTATTTGAAAGGTCATACCTATGTCATTTCTCCGGACAAACCTAAGTGTAGAGAATGGGTATCATGATGTGGTGCTCCGTGTTCCGGAAGGAGGAAATCATTAGTTCATCATTCTTATAGTCAACACAGAAGCCAAATAATATTACTTTAATTAACATCGGGCACAAAATAGAAAGAATATCTTTAAAAATGAAATTCTAAAACAAGTATTGCATAAACAGGGGATAGTCTATCCTTTCTATTTGCTGAAGGAAACATTAAAAACAACCGAGACTCTAATTAGTCGACATGATTACATCTGATTTCTGTTTCAAGACAAATAAAATCAAAATCAACAATGGAGATTTATGTTCTTGTGCAAAAATTTCATAAAATCCAACGTGGAAAATACGTGTTGCTTGTTTTCACGTTATGCACAATTTCTATCATCACTTGGAAAAAGTTAGGGGATTTTAGTATCTAGAGATTAGTTATAAACATATAGTCAGGTAGGTATTTTATTTGCGTTTAATGTTACTATTATTTTTTGCTAAATGAAGTTGTCACATTTTAGAAAAAATAAAGCACAAAAGCTGCACACGATTGTTAATTTATATGTGACCATTTCAAAAAGGCATTATTTATATCACTCATTTCTAATAATGATTTTACTATGATCATTAAATATTGACAGGCAATTACACTTTTTTTAGCATATTGGTTAAGCCCCAAACTACATGCCATGATTCTTCACCTCATGTTACATTGCGCTTCGTATATATATACTATATGATTCTTCTTCTTATTTGAGAGATCATACCTATGTCATTTAACTGGATAAACCTGAGTGTAGAGAATGGGAATCATGATTTGGTAGTCCGTCTTCGGGAGAGAGGAAACCATTGGTCCGTCATTATTATAGTTAACGTAGAAGGTGGAAAAAATATTAGAATTAACATTGTGCATAAAACAAAAAGAAAATCTTTTTAAAAAAGAATTTCTATAACAAGCATTGCATAAAGAGGGGATAGTCTTGCTATCCTTTCTATTTGCTAAAATAAACATAAAAAACAACCGAGACTCTAATTAAAGGACATGACTACACGTGATTCTAATATTAATACTAATAAAATCAAAATTAACAATGAAGATTTATGTTCTTGTCTGAAGATATCATATAAATCAAACATGGGAAATGCGTGCTGCCTTTGTTCACGTTTTGCACAATTGCTATCATCACTCCAAAGAAAATAAGAGATTTTAGTGTAGTCTAGAAGGTACTCTATTTTCTTTTAATGTTACTATTATTTTTTGCTTCATGAAACTGTCACTTTCTAAATAAAATAAAGCAAATAAGAGGCACATATTTCTCAATTTATATGTGACCATTTCAAAAGGCATTATTTGTACTATTTGTTTCTTATAATGATTTAATATGATCACAAAAATTGACAGGCAATTAAACACACTTTTTTAGCATATTGGTTAAGCCCCAAACAAAATTCTATGATTATTTCACATCATGCTATGTTGTTCCTCATACATATAGTGTATGATTCAGATTCTTGTTTGGCAGATCATACCTATGTCATTTCTCCGGGCAAACCTGAATGTAGAGATTGGGTATCATGATGTGGTGCTCCGTGTTCCGGAAGAAGGAAATCATTAGTTCGTCGGTATTATAGTTAATGCAGAAGCCAAAATATGTTATTTGAATTAATATCGGGCACCAATTAGAAAGAAGATCATACAAAAAAAATTCTAAAACAAGTATTGCATAAGCAGTAGATAGCCTAGCTATCTTTTCTATTTGCTGAGGGAAATATTAAAAACAGTTGAGACTCTAATTAATAGACATGATTACATATGACTCCTGTTTGAAGACCAATAAAATCTAAATCAACAATGAAGATTTATGATCTTGTCCGAAGATTCATGTAAATCCAACGTGGGAAATATGTGCCGCTTGTGTTCATATTATGCACAATTGCTATCTTCACTTGGAAAAAGTTAGGGGATTTTAGTATCTAAGGATTAGTTATAAACATATAGTAAGGTAGGTATTTTATTTGCGTTAATGTTACTATTATTTTTTGCTTCATGAAGTTGTCACATTTTACAAAAATTAAAGAACAGAAGCTGCACACATTTGTACATTTATATGTGACCATTTAAAAAAACATTATTTATATTACTCATTTCTAATAATGATTTTACTAAGATCATAAAAAATTGACAGGCAACTACACTTTTTTTAAAATTAAGACAACTTTCGTGGGGGGAATCAATAGGCACCCCTAACCTTTGAAATAGCACCAAGATATCCAAATGTTTACAAAACGTTCAATATCATGAATGATCATCTAACATAGCCTAACTTCGACAAGTCATTGTCTTCAAAAGTTATCCTCCATCTTGAGATGCCTCCAAGTAGTGTGAATTCCACCCCCTTTGTTGAACACACTCTTGGTCGGGTCAAAAGGAATTGGAAACCGTCACCGCAAGAAGAGCAACTACAGCTATGAGCTTGTAGTTCAAACTCGGTAGCCTCATGATTGGAGTTGACTGGATGGCATGTTTCTAAGTGCACATGCTACAACCTGATGTTAGGGCAACCATCCATGTCCATTTTGTATAT
>JAULKM010110667.1:0-23133 GCA_032355605.1 Rubia tinctorum
CCCAGCCCCGAACCCGTCGGCTGTCGGCGCACTGCTCGAGCTGCTCACGCGGCGAGAGCGGGTCGCCGCGTGCCGGCTGGGGGACGGACTTGGAACGGCTCCGAGAGGGGCCTTCCTCGTGCGCTGAACAGTCGACTCAGAACTGGTATGGACACAAGCTTTCAACTTAGCGGGACTTTTTTTTTATTATTTCTTTTCATTGTTTTTTTGAAAGAAATCAAACCAAAAAATTATAACTAAACAAATAAGAAAACAGGAGCATCCATATCCCCTCCCCCACACTTTAATTATGCAAATGTCTCTAATGCATATACCTAATCAAAAGAAAAACTAGGGAAGATGAATATGAAATGCTAACAATTAGGACATTGAAGGTTCCGTGCCGCCATCTCGGCTTGCGCATCTCCTTGCTCTTCCCTTTTCGCATCTCCTATGATTCTTCACTAACTCCGGTGGCAGGACATTGTCGTAGGACAATGAGGGCATTGCAAGGATTGCATCTACGTTGTCATTCATGCCCTCATAAGTGTCATGGACAAAGTACTCGAGGCTTTCCATCTGTTGGTTCATGAAAACAACTCTTTGTTCCATGCCTCCAAGGCTATGGTCCATACTCTCAAGTGTCCCTTACATGATTTTGAAAGACTTATGGAGTTGAGCAACTGAGTCCGGTGGTGGAGCTCATGGTGGTGCGGAAATGCCACATTCTTGCACTTGAGATGGTGGTAATCCAGTAAAAGTAGTGTCCGGAGGGGGACGGTAAGCCAAAAATGACTCTGGGTAACCCACTAAGTGGTTCGATGGAAGCACCATGTAAGGTTCTCCTTCACGAAAAAACCAAATGAACACCGTGGGATACTCTTTCTTTATGAGCACTTTTGCATTTACCAAACTTTTGATAGTGTAAAAGTAGTCATCGGGTTGGTGACCAAGTGGAACAAGGCTTGGAGGGATTTGAATATGCAGATGTTGTGCCAACAGTGTGATCATTCTCCCAACACAAACGCCCCCTGAATCCTTGTCCGACAATTCGGTGCATCCATCAACCCATATGTTAACCCGCTCTGAGGCACCTTCTCCATGTGATGTAAATGCCTAAAGGCATTTCAAATCATATGTGGGACAATTGTTATACTCCCGTTGACATAAAAGTGTAGGATCTACAAGATGGTGGACGCACCGGATCCCCAAATGGATAATCGAAGAGGCTTTGGATCGATGAGATCTTCTTTACCCAGTGAGAAGTTCCCAAAATCCTTAGTCAGTGTATCCCTCTCCTTTCTCCCATGACTCATTGTCCGAGATGTAGTCTCACCTAAAAGCTAACATTACATCATCATAAGATGCTTTCCTTTTTTTTACCACTTAGGTGAAACGAGATCCCTGGGCTACCATCCTCACAAGTGATCTTCTTCACCGTGGAGAGGAACTCGAGTGTCCATGACCTATAAGAAGGTGCATAAAGTTTCATGAATTGTTCTGGGCCACTTTTTTCCCAACATAGCAATGATCAAATCCAACAAACCCAACTTAGTCAATACATCTTTATCTATAATCATGGATCTATTGTTGGTCAACCTTTCCCATCGTTCGGAATATTCCCCAACTATATTTTTCAACCCATCATAAGGGAGTTGTTGGTCGTTAACTACGGGTGGGTTTAGGTTAGAGGAGCTAGCTTCTTCTACTCTTCTCTTCTTAGGGGCTATAAGAAGAAATGACTCAACTTCTCACCCATAAAAATAATAAAGCAAAAAACCCACCCTCCAATACTACCACCACAATATTCCACAAAAATTGTACCAATGCTACCACCAAAAAAATCAACAAAGATGCCCCAACACTATGACAACAAAAATCCTTAATATTACCACCTATAGAATCCACACAAATGGCCAAACACTACCACCACAAGAATCCACAAAATGCACCAATATAATCACCACAACAATCCACAATAGTACCACCACAAAAATCCACAAAATGCACAAACACTACCACCACAATAAGTATTTCCAAAACTTCAATCAATAACTTATAACCATCTTCATGCACAACAATCCCAACTATACCATTATGTTCATAAAAAACAGACAAGAGTGCAAATTTTTAAGAATTACCTAATATGGTGCTTTGGCATTTTCTAGTTGAGTTCGGTGCTCCAAGTTGGCGTAGAAGTCTCCATTGATTCTCAAT
Source organism: Rubia tinctorum (assembly GCA_032355605.1). Taxonomy (NCBI): domain Eukaryota; kingdom Viridiplantae; phylum Streptophyta; class Magnoliopsida; order Gentianales; family Rubiaceae; genus Rubia; species Rubia tinctorum. The sequence continues at coordinate 2,197 of JAULKM010110667.1, forward strand.
TGCCAAGAAAATCCTCAACTTCCAAGAAATTTCAACATTTGCTCACAACTCTTCCGGATTGAAAAACCCATATTTGTTAGTTTTTGGGTGTTCTTGAAGAGAAATCTCCAATTTTCTTGGTTTGGAAGATGAGTTGGTTATGTTTGTTGTATGGAATTGTTTTAGGAATGGTAGGGTAAGGATTTCAAGGTTAGAAATGGAGAATTTAAGGAGTGCAGGTTGAAAGGTGAAGAATTTGGGTGTTGGATAAGAAGAAGGAGTTCTTGGTGTGAGAATAAGAAATGAGAGAATGGGAAAATTCTGCACTAAGGAAGGAGGAAAAAGGAGAAAAGGGTAGGAGGAACAAGAGGAGAAATTAAAAAATAAAAAGGTTTGAGGGCTGGCCGGGCGTGTGGGTTACGCGCTATACACGTGACACACGGCTTGCTCAACGCCAACTGAAGAAGGGTGCGAGGCCATCATCTCCTCGCACCTTCCTTGAATGCTTGATCAACACGGGAAAACGGCCCTCGATTGGAAAATGCACGGCCCACACAGATTTGTGCGCGGCTGCGCTATGGGGTTCTGGGGTGGGCCATTTTTTTGCCTGAATCTTTGATTTTCTTCTTTTTTCGCCTCGTTTCTTCCCATTTTCCTGAAAATTCAAAACAAACACCCAAGCACAATATTGCTCCAAACCAACGAAAATAAATAATATAATGTGATTAAAACTAAGTTTATTTAGCGTCGTCGGTATGACTTATGAATAGAAAAAAAAATAAAGGTACATCAACGGAATGTCATGAGTGGCATCCGGATGATTGATAGCAAATTTATTTAACGTCATCGATGTGACGTATTCACATTCCAAAGCCTCTACTCATTAAGCGGGTCACCGAGAAGAGTTTTCTTGACTGGTTCCAGTTAGAAACTCTCATAATATGATTTCAAGCGGTTAAATTTACTTTAAGAACTTAGAAGTCTCCTCACTCATTATCTCTACTGCTTGATGTGGGAAAACTTTCACCATCACAAAAGGGCCAATCCACTTTGACCGCAATTTACCTAGAAACAACCGAAGGCGCAATTTGAAAAGGACTTTTTTTACCAACATCAAAGTCCTTTCTAGTGGTAATAGTATCATTCTTGGCCTTAGTTTTATCCTTGTAAATTTCGGAGTTCTCATTGAGTTATTATGAATCTCCCCAACTCTTGCAATTGAAGCTTTCGATGCACACTAGCTTCATACGAATTCATATTCAATCTTTTGATAGCTTAATATGCTTTGTGTTCAAGCTCAACCGGTAAGTGACACGGCTTCCCAAAAATCACCCAATGTGGAGACATTCCAATTGGAGTTTTATAGGTCGTTCCATACACCCACAAAGAAACATCTAGCCAAATGCTTCAATCCTTCCCATTTGGATTAACCGTTTTCTCAAGGATGGATTTGATCTCTCAATTGGAGACCTCGTCTTGGCCATTTGATAGTGGATGATGGGTCGTGGAGGTTTTATGGGTCACTCCATATTTCTTCAACAAAGCCTCGATTGTGAAAGTGGGTTCCTTGTTCACTAATTACGGCTTAGGGCACCCCAAACCGGGAAAAGTTATTTGCCTTCAAGAACTCCACCACCACTTTTGAATCGTTGGTCCTAGTGGATTTTTCCTCAACCCACTTTGATACATAATCAACGACGAGCAAGATATAGGTGCAACCAGAAGAGTTTTGGAAAGGCCTCATGAAGTCAATCCCCCACACATTGAAAATTTCACAATACAAGATGCTTGTTTATGGCATTTCGTTCCTTTGGGAAATGTTTCCCGTTATTTGAATTTATCACAAGATTGACAAAATCTATAAGAATGGTTGATCATGTGAAGCCAATAGAGACCGCTTTCTAGCACCTTCAAAGCAGTTCAATTGGCACCAAAGTTCTGATCAGATGCAAGAGAGTGACAAAAATTTAGAATTAAACTCACTTCACTCTCTGGGACACATCTCTGGATCACATGATCCAAGAAATGCTTCCATAAATATGGATCATCCCACACATAGTGTTTAGCCTCATTTCTCAACCTATCCCTTTGATCTTTGGAGAAATTTGGGGGAAATTGGTGGGAGATGAGAAAGTTAACTAGATCAGAATACCAATGGTGAGCTTCTCTAATTGAAAAAAAAATATTCATTGGGAAATTATTCTTGAATGGTCTCCCTCCTAGGCTTCTCTGTAGCGCCCTTCTAATCATTAGAAGATGTCAATCGAATTAAATGATCAGTCACTACATTCTCACTCCCATTTTTTATCCTTCACCTCTAGGTCAAATTCACTCAAGAGAATTATTCACCTAATCAACCTAGTCTTGGCTTCCTTCTTGGTCATTAAGTGGTGAAGAGTTGCATGGTCCATGAAGACAATGACCTTTGTACGAAGTAGGTACAACCTAAATTTCTCAAGATCAAATACTATCTCCAATAACTCCTTCTCAGTGGTGGAGTAATTGTGTTGTGCATCATTAAGAGTTATTGAGGTGTAGTATATAGCATGAGGGATTCTCCCTACCCTTTGACCTAAAACCGCTCCAATAGCATAGTCACTAGCATCACACATAATCTCAAAAGGGAGGTCCCAATTAGGGGGTTGGATAATGGGGGTAAAACAATCATTGCCTTTAAAGTATCAAAGGTTCTTTGGCATTCTATGTCAACCTCGAAATCTGCCACCTTTTGCAACAATTTGCTCAAAGGATAGCAATCTTAGAAAAGTCCTTAATGAAACGCCGATAAAAATACAAGTGACCTAGAAATGACCTAACTTATCTAACACTCGAAGGGTATGGTAGGGATTGAATTGTGTGACCCTTAGATTCGTCTTTCTCAAGGCCTTGGGAACGGACCGCATAACCCAATAAAATGTCTTTTTCCATCATGAATTGGTATTTTTGGAGTTTAATACGAGATTGCTTTCAATGCATCTCTTGATCACTAACGATAGATGATTTAAACAACTATCAAAAGAATCTCCATGAACGGTAAAATCTTCCATGAAGACCTCTAGAAGTGCTCAACAAACACCAAATATATACTTACCATGCACCTTTAGAATGTGTCGGGAGCATTGCATAGACCCAAAGACATGAGCCTATAGGAAAAAGGGCCAAAAGGACATGTGAAGGTGGTCTTCTCTTGTTTTTCTGGGGCTATGACAACTTGGAAATACCCGGAGTACCCATCTAGAAAACAATAGAAATCCCGCCCGCCAGACGTCTCAAGCATTTGATCAATAAAGGATAGATAGAAATGGTCCTTCCTAGCTACTGCATTCAACCTACAGTAGTCAATACACATTCACCATACGTTTTGCACACAAGTGGGAACCAACTCTCCCTCTTGGTTCTCTATCACGATCACACCACTTTTCTTTGGCACGATTTGGGTGGGCCTCACCCACTTGCTATCGGAGAAGGGGTAAATCATTCTGACTTGAAGAAATTTAAGAATCTCACTCTTTACTACCTCCATCATCGGTGGATTTTTCCGACATTGGGGTTGCCTCACCAGTTTGGCACCATCATCTAACAAGATACGATGCATGCAAGCGGAGGGGCTAATCCACTTTAAATAAAAAATGGTCCACCCAATTATCTTTTATGACTACTAAGAACCTTCATCAACCTTCCCTCTTTTTCCTTGGTGAGTTTACTTGATATCATCACGGGTAAAGTATCTCCATCACTAAGGAATGCACATTTCAAATCTGGGGTAGTGGTTTCAATTTCACTACCTGTGCTTTCTCAAGAGATGTATGGATTCCCACATCTTGAGGTGTATTGAGAACTTCAGAAAGGGGGTTGAGAGATAGATTATCAACAAAATCAAGCTTTTCTATAGTCTCCAGTAAATTTATCCTCAAGGAATAATCATGCAATTCATTTACATCAAGACTAATTACGAAAGTGACCTTTAAACAATCCATGCCATCAATCATGTACACATCTTGTACATAATCATCAACAATATCATTTCTATGACAAAAATGGCCCTCATTAGGGAATTCCATGGCATCATAGATGTTAAACTTTACAATTTCCTCATTAAATTCCTTGGTCAAGCATCCACTATGTATATCGATTTTAGTTCTAGATGTTTTCAAAAATAACCTCCCTAAAAAGATAGGGGCGGCACGTTTGTCATTTTCCACATCTAGAACATAGAAATTGGCCAGGTAAAATAAATTTATCCACTTTGAACAATATATCTTCCACAATTCCCCTAGGGTTGGCATTAGAATGGTCGGCCAATTCGATTACTACCCCGGTTTCATGCAAATTTCCAAGATCTAAGGATTCATATAAGGAACATGGAATCACATTGATTGATGCTCCTATATCTAACGTGGCATTTTAAAAATTCTTACCACCCATGATACAAGGAATGATAAACATGTTGGGATCATCACATTTAGGGGGAAGTTTCTTTTGGAAAAGGGCCGACACTTGACCATCAATTTTTATCTTCTCACTAAATTTCAATGTTTTATTTCTCCTAGGGATACACAATTCTTTGAGGAATTTAGCAAACCTAGGTACTTGATAAATGTCATAAAAATGGGAATATTTGCCTCGCACTTGCGGAAGACCTCAAATAGAGCTTTGTTCTCATCTTTTTTATTCTTCTCCCGCAAAGCAACCAGAAAGGGTGGTGGTGGAAGGATTTTCTTAATTTCTCACTTCTCCGGTGGTTGAGTGGCCACCTTCTCGGCCTCTTTATTTGTCACCACAAACTCCTCTTCTATCTCCTCCTTCCAGTTCTTCACAATTTTCTTGGGCTACTTAATATCTTTCTCACTGCTCAATATGATGGCGCTAGAATTAGTAGGCCGGAGGTTTAACTGAAGTTGTGATGGGAGTTTCCTGGAATCCCTAGCTTCTAATCGGGCCATGAAAGAAGCAGTTTGGCTAACTTGGGTCTCCAAGTCCTTGAATCTAGAAGAGGTTAGGTATTCAAAGTTTTTGACCATATTGTTTATAACATGCACGAGCTCCTCATACTCCAACCTTAGTCTTCCTTATCAGGGGTTAGATGGCCCCTCATCCTTCGGGTAGGATTATTGTGGAGCCCAATTGCACCCTTTATTTCCTTGTTATTGGGCTTGTCCCCCTTCATGATTCGGTTGATAAACACCTTAGCTACCTTGATAGCCACCTTGGGGATTTGATTTCCTGTTTTGATCATCTCTTCATCTAAATTTTAGATGGTCTATCCACCAGGGATTTTAATTCTTGGAGTATGGATCACACTTCTTGTCATTTCCTTGTCCTCATTGGAAACCTTGACCACCTTGGCCTTTATTCCCTTGGAAACCTTGTCCTTTCCTCCTAGATAGCCTATTGCCTTGCCTTTCTCGAACTCTTCATCTCTGATTTAGGGCGGGTTGGTGGGATATTCCAAGGAACACACCCCACAAGCCTTGATTTGATGCACTTTCTCCTTCATGAGCTCCTTAATCATGGAAGCTAAGGCTTGAACTTTCTCCTCAAGCTTGGGAGTTTTCAGATTTGAAGAATATTGAACAATTCCATGGCGTCTTTGGGGATCTTGTTGGAAATTGACCCATAACAAGCTGCATTAACCATCATCATGTCTTCAAAACACAATCCATCGAAGAAATAGTATGCAAGGTCTCCTTCCTTGTACAGATGGTAGGGGTAACTAGCTAGAAACCTCCTGAACCTCTCCTATTTCATATAAAGATTCACCAAAATATTGGGAGATGTTTATTAGCTCTTTCTTTAAACCCACTGACTTGGATGCCAGGAAGAATTTCTCTAAGAATTTCTGCTTCATGTCCATCCATGATGTTTTACTTCCCACGGGGGAGGAGAGGTAGTATAACAAATCTTTGGCCACATCCTTCAAAGAGAACGGGAATGCATTTAGATTTAAATCATCCTCCAAAACTCCGGTTGGCTTCATATTCATGCTCACGAGGTAGAAATCGGACAAGTGCTTGTTTGCATCCTCCTCACTCATCCCGTGAAAATATGGTAGGCGCTGGATCATCATAGACTTAAGCTCACAAGTGACATTTTTCTGGAAGGGGAGGGAAAATGATGCAAAGCAGTTGACTCTCTAGGTTTGGAGTCATGAGCTCTCTCAAGGTTCTAGTATCATCCACCATAGTTGTGTAACTAATTTGGGTGGTGCTTGAGTACCTTGGTTAGCAAAACAAGCTAGTGTCCTTGCTCTCTAGAGTGTGCCTAAAAGATCGGGATCGTACTGCAAGGGTTCTTGTCTACTAGTACGAGTATCGACCATAATCCAAGAACCAAATAAATACAACCTTATCCAAAGTAATAATCACAAAAGTAAGCAAACGTCAACAACACAAGTAAAAACACAAAAACAAACAAATAATTACACTAACACTTTTTTAAAAATGCGCATTTTCCCGCAGTGGAGCCAAAATTTGGGAGGCCATCATCGTGTGTCTTAAAGATAGTATTTATAGGCCCTAATTGCGTCTAACTACTAGAAAGTAGCAAGTGGAAAGGGGGTTTTATCAAGTGATAAACATACTAAAAGAGGCTATTTATAATTAGGTGCTCCCAAATGAGTACTAAGAGTATGTTAGATTGTAATTAATGGTGAAAACTAATTATAATTTGGGAGTACTAAAGCGGCCATTTACAACCTAAAAATCATAATTAGGAGTAAATTAACAATAATCACATCGACTAAAAGATAAAGTCTTCTGGGTTTGACCAAAAACTTAGCAAACAATCAATTCACGATCATCAACTAGTTGATCATCCCTGTCTAAATCCTGCATTGATCACACAACAAAGCACAAAACATACTTGCTACTCACATCGCGGTATAGGATATACCAAATCTCAAAATTCCATACTAGAAATGCTTCGAAATTGCTCCCAAGTTATATTTAGCCTAATAACTAAAAACCATAACAAATGAAAACGAATCCATAGTAAACATAGAGTGAAAAAGAGATATAAATTCAAAGTAGGGTTTTAGAGAGGGAAATTTGGGCTCCCAAATGAGAATGAGATGGAAGCTATTTATATTCTAATTTGGTTAAGAAAAATTCAAAAGTGTAGCAGATGTGACGGTCTAAGTGTGAAACGCACGGGCCACGCACCCGTTGAAACACTTGTCAGGCGCAGCCTGAGCAGCCTACACGAGGCCGCGCACTCCATCGAGCGGGCCATGCAAATGTGGTTCCTAGGTTTGTTCACCCCATTTTTTTTGTTTGCGTGGGTGCGCGCCTAGGTGCATGGGCCACACGCTCTGTCGGTTGTACACGGCTGGTCAGCCTGTCGGTATTTGCGTAAGTCTATTGGTCGGTCTTTTTTCTTCAAATCTGGATCTTTTCTTCTATCAAATTGTATTCACCTTCACTTATAAGCTCTTTTTTCTTTGTGAATCTTCATTCTTAAATCTTTCATTGTGAGCATGATCATGAAGGGAATTCCAAAGACTCCTAAAACGTAGACTTAAGATATAACACCTAAATAATCATCCTAACTTTCTTTTCAACAAAGCATCCGTTAACCTTACATAAAACCCTAATCTATTACAAATATGTGTTTCAAATGCGCTAAAAAAAGTACACATCACTCATAAGGACACAAATCCATTAAAATCAACATAGGTTACAAAATGAAGGATTTAGATATGATAATAAAAATTGGTCATCAAACCCCTTATGATGTAAGCCTATATAAATCTAGCAATTTTCTAACAAAAAGATGAAAAAAGTGATGTTAAAAACCTTGGAAAATACATGAAGTTGACGTCTCATAAATGCTCATGATGTTTTACTACATTATGGATGAGAAGAAGATCAATCTTGGGGCTGCAGTCTTCAAACACATGCTTTGGGTTGCTACATATTCAAAGGTGGTGAAGAGTATCCCTTACGGGAACTTTATGATATTGATTTTGAGGGGTGTCAATGGATTGGAGTTTCAAGGGGAAGAAAAAATGCTAATGGTTCGACAAGAAATATTTTGCATAGACGAGGTGGGCTTTGATCGAGCATAAGTTGGCTAACAGGACCATTGACGCGGTTGAGACAAACGAGAGAAGGTACGTACATTATTCTCATTTATTTTTATATTTTACTATTTTTATGTCGATCATATTATTTAAGAACTTCCTCTTGTGTTGTAGATGAATCAAATCCCTCTTTCATTAAAGATTTCAAAGCATTATATAGATGGATCTGTGATTAAATTCTGGGTTGAGGATGAGGATTTGGAAACTAGAACGCAGCCAGCATGCTCTTGAGTGAGCTAGAGCATCTTCTACAACACCTCGTCATAATCTTGCAGCATCCATTTGAAGTCTCCAAGTCATACCCTCTCTTGATATGTAATGAGAATTTCGAATATTTGTGATTTGGCTAGTTCGAAACATAGATTTGGTCCTTACTAATTCATCGTTTATGTGATCATACATATGTATGGTATAACTAAATTTTATTTTTTAAATTATTTATGAAAATTTATAGGCTTAAAATATGGATGTCATTTATGTGGTTAAAACATTTATTTTACATTTAAGTTCGCATTGTTGTATATGAGAAGTACTACTGAAATAACTCAAAAATGAATATTGTACCATAAGAGCCGAACCACTTCCAAACTCAAAAGTGGCCCCGGGGGATCATGCAATTTTTTTTACAAACAATAGAACATAACCATCATCTCTTCCCTAGGTCTTCTTCTTCTACTTCTTCAATTTCTTCTTTTCCTTTTTCTCTTGTTGATTTCTCCATGTACATCAATCCACATTCCTTCATCGTGGTTAATGTGCCTTAGGTAACCGCACAAACTTGTCTCATCCTCCTCGAGCAAAATACCATCGTCGTTGTTCCCTTCAGAGTATGTTGACCAAATCCAATAATATCTTCCAAGTCAAATTCCCAACGAGAGCTCTCTTACCCTCTACAACAATCCCCCACCGAGGATCCACAAGATCTTTGGCATAGAACACTTGATGAGTTTTTTAGGCCAATATGAAAGGATCTTCCCTCCAGGCGACTCGATTACGATCGACCGGGGTGAATCCTAGCTCCTCAGTTCTTCATCCGGTGTTTACATCTACCCATTTCCATTTAAATACATGAACTTGCATTTTCACGTAATCAAGCTCTCATATGTCACATATTGTACAAAAATAAGAATTCTGGGCATACATGGAATTGTCATCATTTTCACTAGCAACATGTAAAGCCTCAGAAACTGGGACACCCTACTGTTATGGGTTACACCCTTGTCATCCATGGCTTTTGTGGAAAATTTGAAACCATTAATGTCCTAACCTCCATACGATAGAATTGTGCTCAAGGTTTATGCACTAACCATTTCACTGTACCCGAATGATTACCAATCTCAATGTGACCCCTTGACCATGAAGCAAGGGTGCTAGTGTAATTATGAAGAACTTGTGCTTCATTGAATGTTGGATGTGTCAATCTTATCGTGTCCCTGTGGATATCAATATAGAGTACAATATCCTCATGATTCTGAAGTACGTAAAGGTGCACAGATAATAAACCTTCCCAAGTAGGGTTTACAAGCTTACCCAGCCTAAACCCCTGCCCAAACCCTTGCCCACCTAACCGACCATCGTGCTTTGATTTTGGAACACCCACGGAATCCACCACTTACAAATAATCAGTGCAAAACTCAATCGCCGCCTCATTCACATAACATTGTACAATACTTCGTTCAGACCAGTATTTGATTTTAACAAAATAAGTGAAGATTTTTATGTTCCTCTCGAATGGGTACATCCGCCTCAAAAAATGGGACCGCACAACTTGATTTCCCATTCCAAATGAACTATCAAATGTACCATTATGTCATAAAGGGGGGGAGTACATCTCCATCCGACACAAAACTTCAACTATCATCGCTCTCACGTGATCCCCCCTTGCAACACTAATGATTTTAAAAAAGATAGACTTGAAGAACAAACAAAGTTTTGTAATACACAATCTAACATAAGATGGCAATGTTGACCTAATGGTAATAGCATTCAACTCCTGCATGAGGTTGTGGTTTTCACAAGATTTCAATCCAACCAACTTCAACTTTGTTAGGGATACATATGAACTTATGTTGGACAAATAGGCACCAAAGACTTTCATATTGCTCAACGTCGTACAAAATGATTTCTTCACTGACTCTAACATCGAATAACAAACAGGAGAGAGGTAATAATCATCACAACTTCTGACCAGTCCCAAACTCTTCTTAATCCCCTTTCAACCAGGTCAAGCTGAGCCTTCCACCCATCGTTTGTTTTACCAGGGATATTCAACAATTTCTCAACCACATAATCGCACACATTTTTTCAATGTGCATAACATCAAGACAATGTTGAATGTCCAAATGATTCCAATAAGAGAGGTTAAAAAAATATGGAGCATTTATCACAACTTCCTTCAATTGCTATTTTCCACTTTCTTTTTGCAAAAATCATTAGAAAATTCCCTAACCTTTTCATACACCTCAACACCCGTTAATGGTATCGGTGGACCTCTTGTCTCAACTTCCCCATTGAACCACCAAGGAGGTCCCTCAGGGAGAAATATCCTATGGCCCTGATAACAATCTCGTAACCGTGTTTCAGTTGACAAGATGATATCTCCCTCTCACACATAGGGCAATCAAAGTACCCTTTTACAAAGTACTCAGACATATTACTATATGCGGGGAAATCATTAATGATACAAAACAACAAGGTTTTCATTGTGAAAAAGTATTCATTGCTACCATCGAAATTGTGAACACCTTCATTACACAAGATCAACAAATCATCGACCAGAGGAGCAAGATAAATGTTTATATGATTACCCGGCTACTTCGGCCCAAAAATTCATCATAGATAACAACACATAATTTCCTTTCATTGATAGCCACAATGGAAAATTATAGATCACAAGCATAACATTTAAAGAATTATATGCGCTGCTCATACTACCAAACAGATTCATTCCATCAGTTTAAAGAACTAACCTCAAATGCCAGGACTCAGAACCAAACTCGGGGTACATAGCATTCAGCTTCTTCCATTGCTCACCGTAGGACATGTCTAATAACATTGCCCACCAGTCGATCTCTTTCCGCATGCCAACTCATCAATTTCACATCTTTCTTAGAAAGAAATAACTTCTTCAACCGAGGAATGATCGGGAGATACCATAGAACTTTAGCTGAGTTATTTTCTTCAGATTGACTACATCATCTGCACCAACCTCAATTCCACCACTCTTCATCTTGTACCGAGAGTCACCACATACAAATCCTCGATCTCGGCATCATCATTCCCCCAATACAACATACAATCATTCAGACATGCATTAATTTATTCAATTCCAATCCCATGGGACGAAGAATCCTTTTCGCATCATATGATTTGTCACGCATTAAATACCTTAAAGAAGCAAGTATCTTAATAATTTAAGAGCCTCTGTCATGCCTTTATCAGTTCACCTAACTTTGTCCTTCAATTTAATCATTTGCAAAGTGACACTCAAAATCGAATGTTTAGAACCCTTAAACAATGTCGTCCTTTTGTCATTATGCAACGCTTCTAGGACCTCAAGTTACCATGGAATTCTCTAGAAATATCCGTCAAATTCATCCAAACCATCTGCTTCTTTCTTTGAATCAACGTCATGGTTAGCGTGTCAACCTTCCCGTGTCAATCTTCCTGTGTTATACCCAACAAGTGTAGCTAGTTTGAAACCCTCTCATGAAAAGATGCTTGTGCATCTTCTTCCTACACAAAAATATTTCTTTTGTATAATCCTTACATGGGCAAGGTGCTCGTACGATGCCACATGTTCAAAATCTAGAACAATAAAATATTCAACCAAAGGGATATATTCAGGAGATTATCTAAGATTTCTACCTATAATTTTGATTTGATCCATAACCAACCAACTACAATGAAATGTCATTTGCAACTCATTATCTTAACACACAAGAGATCGCCTTATTATTCAAGTTCTACAATTTGGACTCAACCATCAAAAGCAATTACATTAATCAACAACAACCCAATAAAAACACATTACATTGAACTGCATCAAGCACTAAAGAATCTGCAAAAAAACAAAAAACTGAGGCTTCTTGTTAATCAACTGATGTTTATATATATATATATATATACACACACACAGAATGAGGTTTACTATTAATGAGGTGATGTTTGTATTGCAATGCTAGTGCATTGTGCTGTAACTATGAATCCTTCATAAGTAAATCTATATCATTACATGAATGACGTTACTTGTCTTTTTGTTAACGTGTAAATAATATAGCATGAGATTCCTGACTTTCCTATTGATGTTTCTATTTATCATGATGATGTGTGAATGATATAGCCTGAGATTTTTTTTCTACTGTTGTTTTGTATAGATGAAGATGAGGTTGCTTTATTTTTGTTGAGGTGATCATATATAGCATGAGGTTCCTTTTCTCTGCTGAGGTTTATATATAGGTGATGAATTTCTCTGTTGTTCCTGTTTGACGTTTGTAAAATAGGGGCTGATAATGAAATACAAGAGATAGATGTTTAAAAATGATTGGAATGGGTTACAACAAGAAAATTTGAAGAGTCAGAAGACTTACACTGCTGCCACTCCAAAGCAAGATGTTTCAATATACAAAAATCAACAACGCGCAGGAAAACTGACAACAAGATGAAGGGTTGACACTGTATCTGTTCTTGTGAAATAAAACAAACAAATCCGTAACTCCTGCAGTTTCGAAAAACAATAGGAAGAGGAAGGATTCATTCTAAAAGGGACAAGATGCAGAGCTAAGATATTTATCAAATTGACTGAATATGGAATGTACACAATTCATCATCACATCATAACTCACAATTATGACCTTACCCTTCTTCAGTGGCAACATCTGCACCGAAGTAAAAGGAAAATAGGCCTCGAAAAGGGAAAATTAATCAAAGCAATGGAACAAGATGGACTGACACCAGTTGATGGATACAGATACATGATAAATAATTTTGGAGGTGAAGACTTAATCGAGCACACCATTAGGGATCACATCAACTATGCGAGTAGACTCAAAATGAAAAAAATAGAAGATGGAGAGGCAAAAAAATTAATTGATCTCCTCACAAAAAAGGAAGAAAAAAAAAGAAGGATTCTTTTTACGGTAAAGCTAGACAATAAGGGAAGAATGTCTACACTATTCTGGAGGAATTCCATGATAGTTGAGGATTTCAAGATATATGGTGATTTGTTGGTTTTTTATATGACATTTTGAACCAACACATACAACCTCATGTGCGCTCCATTTGTCGGTCTCGACAATCACGTAATGAACGTCATGTTTTGATGTTCCTTCATCAACAGAGAAACTGCAAAAACATCTTTGTGGTTGCTGAAAACATTCAAGAAATCTAAGGGAGAAAATGAGCATATCATAATTATCACAGATGGGGACCAGGCCATGACAAAGGCTCTACATGAGGTATAATCCACATAAATTTTTCTTCTTACTAATGTTTGAATAATATAGAATGAGGTTTCGGCTTTTACTTGTGATATTTAAGTAATCTTGCATGAGGTTGTTCTTTTACCTACTAATGTTCTGTAAACCTGAAATAGAGGTTGCTATTTTTTATTTTTTGATGTCTCAATCATATATACTGAGGTTTATGTTTTTATTGATAATGTGTTAATGATTTAGAAAGATGCTATTTTTTCCTACTTCTGCTTTGTAAATATGAAGTTCAGAATTCTGTTCTTTTTTATTAATGCCTGAATATTATCAATTGAGGTTTCTTTTTTCCCGGATGATGTTTGAGAACCAACAGTTGAGGTTTCATATTTTTTTAATTTATGGGTGGATAATCTGGCCTAAGGTTTCTGTTTTCATACTGATGTTTATGAACATGCAGATGATGTTTGAAAAATATAGATTCACACTATTTATACCTGTAAATAACATGATTTTTACATGCCATCAACCACTACAGCAATTTAAGGCACGACACTCGATTCAGCAAAATATTTAACAAGTGTCTGATGTTTTACGCTGATGAGGAAGAATTCGAGAAACAATGGACAGAAATGATCAACAAATATCAACTACAAAATTAAACTTGGTTCAAGCGGCTGTAGAGACCGGGAGATAAATGGTCCACAACCCTGAGCAAGGACTAATTCTTAGCTAGGACATTGTCTTCACAAATAAATGGGAGTACCAATGCTGTTGTTAGTTTCAAAGCATCAAAGACTAGAACGCTTGTCAAATTTTATCAGATTTACATTTCCACAATCCATAACTAGAGAACCAAAGAAGCTGGGTAGGAGTTATACTGTTCCAAAGAAAGACCAAGAGAAGAATAAGAAGAAGGTCCAACAATCCTCACACACAAAGCAAGAATCTACACATACATAGGATCAACAAAAATTTCAGGCTGCAGTGGGATATTGGAATAGCATCAAGAGCATATCTCGGAATGAACTGAAAAACCATGTGCATTTATGGAGTTTTTCACTAAAACAATACCTCAAAAGCAGAATGAGTTCTATACAAAAAGCTAACAACAACTCAACAGACAAAAGTGAAATGTTCCTGCAAACATTTTCATGAATTCTGGTTCCTCTGCAGCCACAGCCCAAGTATGTTGCACATGTGTAAGGAAACACGAATCCCAGACGAGAACATAAGCTTGAGATGGACTAAGATGATAAAAATGAAAATCTAGAATAATGAAATAAAGATCTCGGGCGCAATACAAATAATGAAATATGTCAACATTTATAAAGTTCTAAATGAGGTTAATATCTTTGCAGTTTCAATAATGATGTTTACCCACTTCTAGATGACTTGATTTTCATTAAATAGTAATATGATCAGTATATGAACTTTTTGGTACTTCTGTTGATGTTTCTATAATAGTGAATGAGGTTATTATACTTATCAGTGATGCATGCAATTAAATTTTGATGTTCTTCCAGACTTCCTTGATTGCATACTTATCAGTGATGTTTCCTTGATTGCTAGGCACTAGAACTAAGAGACAAAATACCATGGCGTTTATAGATGACAAGGAAATTCTACAATTTTGTATTAAAGAGTGAGGGAAACATTGAAACAAGAAGAATATTGGAAGAATCATTTGATAACCACTCAACCACATCAAGGCCCTAACCTCACATGTCAAAGAGACTACAGTTTCAGAAACCAGCACGATAACTCAAATATGAGCATACTTGCACCAACTATCCTTAATCCAGAATACACTAAGACAAAGGGAATGAGAAAAAGAGAAAAATCTGCAGTTGAAAGGAAGATGTCAAGTGACAATGAATTTGGCTCCAAGACAACAAATCCTCACCTGTTTTGATTTGTTCTGTGTCAACATGAAGTTGATGCTTCCAAGTTTTTACGTAATACTGGATTGAAGTGTTGTGATGGTCTATTCAATTAAAATTATCATAACCTCATTTTATTAAGAAAGAACCTCATTTCCCGACGAGGAACATTATTAGCATTTGGCTTACCAGTTTTGAATGGAGCAAATTTTGAATAACAAAAGATATTCTTAATACTTCTGCTGATGTTTCAATAATACATATTGAGGTTACAGTTGTTGGCATTGATGTTTGCAGTTTTTGGTGATGTTTCTATAGTACTTCTATTTAAATTAATTTATGCAAGAAGTTAATTTCCAAAATAAGGGTCATTGTTTAATAACTAAAACTCATTACAGAATACATAAACCTCATAATTTAAAAATAGAAACTTCTTCATTAAAAAAAGCATTCAAGTTACAACATTAAAATTTAAAAACATCGATCTAAGCTAAAGTTTAGGTTGAACATGGAAAAATCCACAATGATTCAAATTCATAGATTATAGGGTCAGGATGACTAGAATCTAAAGGTTCTTTCCTACACTCAGTAATATCAAAAGTCCCCGCAAACTTAAATTTCTTCTCCATACACGAAATAACTTTTCATGGCTTTACTAGTTAGATAGACGCAACTCTACTTCAATATAGCATTAGGAAATGAAGATGCAACCACCACCAAAGACGCATTGTTTCTTAGAAAATGTGTGTCGTTTCCCAAACTCTTAATTTTTATAAACCGGCTATTTGCCACATCTAATTCAAATATTTAAAAGTATGAATAATATTCAAGATAGTACCTAACTAAAAGAAACATTCCATCATATGTTTCAACTAAATGATTCTCCGAACCAAACAAAAACTCATCACCCACAGGAGGAACATCATCAATCAAGAGCTTCACCTCACTAAAATCTTATCCTAAGGGATCAAAATACCATATTTCAATAGCCCCATAAGTAACACACAATGTATAAAACCTACCATCATGATAACTAATATCACAAAATTCAATATCCAGTTTAATCTTAGTCCAAGTGTCATCCCCATACCTCCAAAGTCTCAAACTACCGAATTTATAAACAATCATAATATGAAATTTTGAACAGGATGTTGGATTAACAGATAAAACAAATTTCCTTGTGTAACCATTCTCATCAGTAAGATTTTGTCCACAGTTAGGAAGTTGAATGTCCATGCTTGAAAGATAGTTCAACAAAAACATATCACCTGGCATATCAATAACTAGAAGCCACCCAAAACAAACCACAATACACTTTCTTCCTCTGAACTCAAGGAGACGAAGTGTCATACCAATCTTCTTCTTCATCAAGCAAAAAAAATCCCTACCATCTCCATCTTTTTCCTTTGGAATTATCAGAAGAGGAATATTATGCTGCTCAAAGAAACACCTGCTCACAGCGGCCCGCCAAGAACTACAAACTCCTCTCATCGACATATAATCAAAAAGCAAAAGGAGACAAAGTGCAAAGTTGATCAACAAATCATCTCCAAAAGCTAACTAATTATTTTTCTGAGATTTCATTTTTCTGAGCACGTAAAAATAGTTCAAAAGTTTGAATGCAGAAAAATACGGAAAGAAGAAATGCAGAAAGTTTATATTTTTTAAAACATCTCATGTTTCTAATTATATAGAAGCGGGAATTTGAAGAAGTTTCTTATTGGAAAAAAAGTTTCATTGGTTTTACAAAGAGAAAAAGTCTATTTAGGGGATTGGAAAGGTGTAATGATTATAGCGGCAGTAAAAAGTGCATAAAAAGCTACAAACTGAATAGTAAAAAAGCTATATTTAAAAAAGTCAACATTAAAATCAGATAACATCAACATAATTCAAATAAACTTCAATACCAACAATAAGAAGGTCAATTATTCATTAAAAAAAACCTAAAAAAACAAACCAAAATCTTCATCAACAATTATCCCTATTTTCTAGCATCACTAACACACGTCCTTCACTACTCCATAATCTGCATTATCCCATGATTTCCATTGCCACGTTTTTCACTCCTCTATAACTTACACTACTTCCATAAAACACGGCCAAAATAAAGCACACATGCAATCCATTTTGACATTCGGAGGTTCCTTTTCGTTACACTTTGCAAATTATATTGTTGTATAAATCAAAACCGCATTTAAAAATAATAAAAGTCATTACAAAATAGGTGAACCTCAAAATTTATTAACTACTAGTCTTATATCAAAATGAGTTGAATTATAACTCAACATCAACCTTAGATTTTTCAAAATAAGTTTATATGCTAAGAACATCAGCACATAAAATAAACTCATTACAATACACATATACGTCAATTATAACATTAATTTTAGAAACACAACTTGGAAATAATATAGATATTTCAAATAATTAATTTTCAATTCAACAACAACAAAAATAGAATTTAATACACAAAAACCTAAACACTTATGTTCATCTATAAACCATTAGAAATCCCAAAACTAAATGACACTACAACTACCCAACAATAAAAATATTTTGACTGTTATTGATGAACCTAAGAAGGTCAGATGACGGCATATCAGTAGCCTTTGTCTTTCTGTCAAACACTTGATAATTGAATCGATCTAAGAAAGTGTCGGAGGAAAAAATAATCATCTGAATCAAACACAGCAAAAGCTGGAGAATCCTCCTTCATAGGAACCTCTTTCACAACAACTGCCGAACCTTCTTCATTGCCGTTTTACTGCCTTTTTCATTGATCTTATAAAAATATTTTGAAAATTGATCACTTGCAATTGAAATAGCCTCTTAAACAGAAGCTAAATAAGCCAAAAACTCAGCAAAAAATGAACACCTTAGGAAAAACTCAAAACTATAAAAAATCAAATAAAGAAACCTCACCATACAAAATATGAACCTCATCATACAAAATATGTACCTCAACATACAAAAACATAAAGCTGATTCGAAAGTAACTGAAATCAAGCAATGCAGCCGAAAACTTACCCATTTTGCAATTTGCTTAATTTCCTCATCATTCTCCAAACCATCATGCAACTCCAGCTCAATCAAGCGGCGCTTGCTGCTCTTCGAATATGATGGTCTAGCAATAGAAGTAGGTTTCTTTCGGATAGGAATATCACCAACCAACATTTCGTTGTCACTCAATAGAAATTGATGACTACTGCTAAGAAGCCCGGTGAAATCTCCACATTCATATAAATAACAAAGCTTCTTCACAGTTTCTGTATCTCAGTATTGGTGCAATGGAATATTATTCGGATCAATAACTCTCAGAATTGGGTAGCAATGAAAGAAAGCTATAAGTGGAAAGATCAAACATGCATTCAAATAATTGAATTTCTTTGAATGTTGAACCCTATAAGAACTTTCACGGAACCTCTTCAATGCAAATCCGCAGCAATCAAAACTGGAAATATTATCAACGTTTTCTAAGGAACTCACTATTTGCAAATCTACAGTGGTGCGAGCAATAGGAGCCAAAAAACATGTCAAAGCAAACATCACAAAAACGCTCAAACTTTGGCATTTGATTTTCACTCAATAGATTTGTGATGACACCATATAAATATTTAACAGTAATAATCTCATCCTTAATCGTGTACTTTTCAATGCATCTAAGCCTAATTGAGATAGCATCAGCAGCAGCACCCTCTCTTAATCCCTTATGACTCGCCACAGTTATTGCCTTATCAGATATTGGAAGTTGGAACATGTCAAATATATCATTCTTATGAATCAGAGATCTCTCACTACCAACTTCCTGGAATTGAGCAGTAGAATTGAAGTTCTTTATCAAAATTTGAACCAAATATTTAGGCACATGCCTAATCCTGAACCTCAACAAACCACCAAATCCAATATGTTCAACAGCTCTAATCTAAGATGGTTTCAACTCATCCAAAACCTCAACAAATTTGGAAACCATGCAAGTGGTTTTAAATTTGGAGTTGGAAAGAAAAGTATGAAAAAGCAGAATCTCAATCAATGGAATATAAACCTAAAAAAAGTAGGGCCAAACGTCATTATGAACTGCCAAAAAATCAAAAATCATAAGAAAAAAACAAAAACCATCAAAAACATATACATCAAAAACCTCATTATAGAAAATTTAAACCTCAACATAAAGAAATGTAAACCCTCTTTATACATAATCTAAACCTCATTTGAAAAACAGAAAACATGAACGACAAAAAGGTTTTTTTTAAAAACAACCAATGCAGCTTCTTAAAACTTCATTCACGGAACTTCATTCACAAAACTTCAATCACAGAACTTCAAAACACATTTTAAAAGTCAAGACCATCTATAAATATTCAGCAGGGAACATCAGCATAAAAAAAACTAAGCCTCATCATCAGAAATATGAACCTCATCACACAAAAAAACTGGAAATAAAAAATGAACTTGAAAACAGAAAACTCACATATCATCAAGGCCTGTATCAGCCATGCCAAATTTCTCTTTCTTTTTCAACTTCTTCTCCACAATTAGAGACTTCTCAGCTCTTCTCTTCTTACCGCCTTTATTTTCCACACTCTTCTTTGAAGGAGAAACTTTTTCCTCAGCAAATTTTTGAACAACCATACCCAAACAAGCATCTACACTTGCAGGGTCAAGGTTTTTTTAAAACTGAGGGCCTCCTAATCATCCTTACCTTCAAATTCATTGGCTCTTTCCCCTTCGCATTGCCAGAAGATGCATCCTTACACTACGTACCCTTCACAGAATTGGAAACTACAACCTTATATTTAGCCTTGCCAGTCTCAACTCATAACAAGATCGACTTTCTTTTTTTTACTCTAAAAAAAGGGACTGAGAGAAGTGCTGAATCCAAATTAGAATCATCATCACTGGAAGCAGCATCATCCTTTTCAGGTGCCTCTTCTTCATCATTGTTCCCATATTCTAGAAAGTGATTGTCCTCTAAATGTACATCATTTGCAAAATTCATCGTAGCTACAAAACAAACAACATGAAAAGAAAATTGGCCAAGAAATGTAATAACAAAATCAACCTCTAAACTAAATAGCATAGCTTTGAAAAATAAATCACAACAAAACATCAAAAAGGAACAACATCAAAAATCACCATTAACAGCAACATTCAAGAAGTCACCTACTAGCTTGGGATTCACTTTATCAGTTTTCTCATGAACCTCATTGAAATCCTTAGAACCTCATTGTCATTGGATTCTACATTTGCAGTACCAGACGCCATTCCATTAAAACCCCAACTAACATTCAACTCAGCATCATCATCGGAACCTGTATCCGAAACGAAACACAAAAAAAGGAAGAAAAATAAATAACATGAAAAATAGTAACATCAATAGAAAATGCAGCATGACACGTAAAAAATTTACTGCCGGTAAAATCAAATTCATCTGGAGCACTATTGGCTACTATCTTTTTCTTCATCCTATCCACAGGAGGTACTTTTTAAACTATTCTACGCTTATAAAAATTTTTACGAGGAGCAGCAACCACATGCTCCACTGCAATGAAAACAAATAACATCAACAAAG
>JAULKM010110675.1:0-23129 GCA_032355605.1 Rubia tinctorum
TTCTGACTTTCAGCCTTCATGATCAATGAACAAACCTTGTTCACAGGTGGAGTAGGTTCCATAACCAGCACCTGATTTCATAAATAAATTAAATAATACTTTATTTTAATTTTTACAGTTTTAACATGCCATTAATTAAATATATTTGTGATTAGAATTTGTGAAAAATCTTAAAATTATTGAGAAAAAAAGCTGAATTAATTAGGAATAAAATAAAAAATATAAGAAATTAAATTAGGTTAAAAGGTAGTCATAACAAATGAAAAAAGAAGAATAAAATAGAGCAAAATAATCCTATCCATTGATTTAAACTAGAGTTAATTTGAAGCGTTAATACTTTAAACCCTAGTATAAAATCTTTTGAATGTTTGCCTCTCTCCCTCAAACCCCATTTCTCTATCAATCTCCCTTTGTACTCTACTGCCGACTCCATCTGTGCTCTCTCCGTCTACGCTGCTCACTCGCTACTCCCTATTTCTCCATTTCTTTTTGTTTTGTCTATCAATCTCCATATTTCTCCTCTCACTCGCCGCTCACTCTCTACGCCCTACTCTCTTCGTCTATCAATCTCCCCATTTCTTTTTGCTTTGTGCTGATTTTATTTCCGCCTTCCACCGCTAGCTCTGAGCCTTTCACCACCAACTCGCCCGCGTGGATAGTAGATATGAAACTTTGGCTGATTTAGTGGTAATGTCATCTTATTTGGTAGTGTTGTCTTATTTTGAGGATATTTTTTAGGATTAATGCTCTTATTTGGTTAATGTTTTGGCCCTATTATAAGCTATGATGCACAGGGACGGGAAAGAGGCTAAATATCCCGTGTGGGGATAGTTCAGGGATGGGTACTGGGGCAGGGATGTCCCTCAAATGTCCCCAACACGATGGAAGCTGATGACCGTTTTGGAGAGGTGTTGACTTGATGTCGGAAAGTTTAGGGGGTGGGAAGGAATAGATGCTAATAATAGGCTTAACTGTAATAATGCTCTACCGTGTTATATCATTACTAATCTTCTACCGTGTTTTATTGGGCTTGACTATTGTAATGCTATTAATGCTTTTGAATTTAAAATAATGGTATACTAGGTTTAATTATAGTAGTGCTATATATGATTATGATTTGATTAAATATGCTCAGCAAAAAGTGTTTTTATTCACCGACTCTCTGTAAGAAGGATTCAGGTGTTTTGAACTATGTTAGCAGTGAGTATGGACCTCTTTTGTTAGAGCAACTACAATGGGGGAATAGGAGATGGGAGTTTGGAGAGTCATGGTGTACAATGGGGGAGTCATGGAGTACAATGGGGGAGAGAGAAATTTTGTGGACTCGAGAGGACCGAGTGAAATTTTTTACTCTTGCCAAACTCTCCAATTTATCACATGGGCTGGGACACATGTGGTGAGTTGGAGATTTTAATGAGATAAATTGTATATTTTGGTCCAATTGTATTGTGTCATGTGTCTTTCTAATTTGTATTTTTGCTCCAATGGATTTGAATTGATGAAAAACAATTATATCAAAAAATTAAAAAATTAAAACAATTATTAAGGTTACTATTTTTTGATTTCATTATTCAGCTACCAATTATTTTTGTAATTTATATGTTTACAAAAATTATATTTCTATGGATATATTTAAATAAATATATATAAATATATGTAATCATATATACATCACATTCAATATATATATATATATATATGTTGTAGTAAATATTACTCCCTCCGCCCCATAATTATTGGCTTATTTACTTTTTAAAGTCAAATTTGATTAACTTTGACCCTAAATATAAAACTAATACATATACGATAAATATATCATGTGAGATATTTTTAGATTCATCTTAACATATATTTTATAAATATCAAATTTTTATACGGAATTGTTGTGTGCAGTTAGACATATTGACGGTTAAACACGATCATTGAAAACTGTGAAAAGTAAATAGAACAACTTCCATTCTTCGATGCCCCTTTTGGCCAGAATAAAAAAATCCAATGTCCCCAAAACTGTTAGCTTCGTTTGGAGAAGTTTGATTCAAGAAGTGTTGGTTTAGGCCTTATTGATGCTCAAGTTAAAACTGAGGATTTGGATTCTGATTCTACAAAATCACCAAACCTCAGTTAAAGATTTACATTCCCACTCTGCATTCTTTTGGGTATTGTTGTTGTTCTGGTTATAGTTTGTAGATTTGAAATTTTAATATGAATGAAGATCATAATGATTAAAAAAATTAATGATTTTGGATCTTTCTGATTTTGATACTTTATTTACCATTGAAGAATAGGCTCCATATACTCCTTAGATCTTGGATGCTTTTGAATAGGCTCCACAAATTATGAGCTTCTGGTTGAAATTCAACTGTTATTTTATCTTCATGGGGTGATGTACTGTAGGTTATATTATGAGCACTTGATTTGTGTCACAGGTCATGGTATGGGTTTTTGCACTTTTGGGTCTTGAATGTTCTAAGTAGTGAGAAATTGATTGGAGTGAGAACTGTGACGTGTAAAACTGGGTGTTCTAAAAGCAATGTGATCATTGCATGTTGTCTAACTATTTTTTAAATAATTAATTTCTCTAACGAAGGAATTGGTGTATTTGTAGTTTGCTGGAAATGCAAGAAGTCGTTTGACAAGTCTGATATGGTGAAACACTTCCGTAGTGACCACCCATCTGTTTAGGATGGGCATAAATTGTGGGAAAATGTATTTCTACTCTCCAGCCCTCGGTAAATCCACGATTGTGTAATTTATTATGTGTGTTCCTTGTATTATCTAATTCTTATTATTGTGGTTTTTTTTTTGAAATTTAGTATAAATTACCCCGAGTTTCTTTATTATTTGGAATGTAAGACTTTGTACTATTTATCAAATAATACACAGCTTAACATAGAAGGTGGTTAATTTGAGAGAATTATTTATTTGAATTTTTTTACGTCGATGAAGTGCAACTCTTTACTATTTTGTTCCAAAGGAAACTGTCCTTTATACACTTTGATATATTTGAAGAGTATGAGATGGATTGAAATGTGCAATGGTAAGATTTGATTCATAAAGGTATGACATACTGGTGGTGTATACCTAGCTCACAATCTAAAGGTCGTTGGCCTTTAGGCCCAGCCCAACACTCAACCGTCAAGTCCAATGACCACATCATCGATGAACCAAGGAAGGCGGAACCTTGTCTGAGACTAGGCCACGAACCGATAAAAGTGGAACCACATCTGGTGGGTTAACCACGAACCGAGATCATAAGAACCATGATACAACCCACAATCTCATACGCTGGCAATACGGAACCACAATTGCAGACATCTATAAATAAAGGGAGATTAGGAAAAAACCCAAATGTGTAGAGGCCATGAGATGATCATTGGCGTTGTTCGCATCCTTGTTTTCTTTTCAAAGCAATAATATCGCATCCGTACATATTAAATAATAAAGTGCGACTTTGGGGGCACAACCCTTTTCATTATCTTTATTTACATTATCTGAATAATACCCATCTACGGAAAATTGCAAACAATTGAGCTTTGCCAAAAATTAACAAACAACTTACAACTTTTCGACGTTGCAAGCTTTACATCTTACAATGTCGCAATCTTACTTTTGCAAACTATAGATCTTGCACAAAGGTAGATATGCCTACAAAACACCAAACCAAGCAAGCAATAGATCTTGCAGTTTGCACGATATAAATTCTTGAATTTCTAAGCTATAGATCTTGGAAATTCACAAACTCAACTAAGCAAGTTATAGATCTTGCAAAATGGCAGATATACCCACAAATGCCGCATAAGCAAGCAATAGATCTTGCAAGTTCGCACAGTAAGAATTCTTAATTTTCCAAGCTATAGAACTTGAAAAATAGATAAGCATGCCAGCAATCTAACAGTATAAATTATACAGCTTCAAAAATTAAAACACGACAGTAGCGAATGCATAAATAAGCGAACAGAAGGAAATGTAAAAAGCACAACACGTTGTGTTTAGATGTAGCAACAAAAACCAAATTACAAAATATGAGTTAGTATGAAGTAATACTCCAAACAAATTGAAAAATAAACTATCGACACCTAGATGAGCAGGATGATCTAGAATATGAAGAACCGACATAGCGACGAACTGGCTCAGCTTCGCGATGAGACTGCTCAGCTTCACGACGACATTGTTCAGCCTCGTGTTCATCTTCTAATATCTTGTCATAAATCCATTTCATGTATAAGTAGGAGGGATGCCGATTAAAACCCCTTCATTCCATATGATCAATATGCTTGGAATGGTATGCCCTAAAATCAGTTATAGGGCCAAATTCCTCACGATCAAGATGCACGCTCATAACGTCAACAATATCTTGATAATTCTTATTCGTTGCCTTCAAAATTTTCACCTCCTCTTCCAGTTGGTGAATGTGAGACCTAACATCTTCTAACAAGTTAATCCTCTACCCGCCGATACTTATCATTAGGTCTCCACGACCAATAGACCTACGAGATGAGGATGGAAGGGGTTGAAATTGGTCCTTGCATTCAACACAAGCTTGTTCAAGTTGATGCACACATGAGTCGAGACGAGTACACTATCACGAAGCTCTTCGTTCTCACTGTAAAGCTGAGTGTTTAGAGTAAACTGTTAATCAAATTTACTTTGCCACCCAGCTGCAGAAGAAGGGAAATGATCACACTTATTCTGCTTTTTCTTCAACAACTCTAGTAGATCGTCGATGCGAGTACGCTATTTATCAATGATCAGAGTCTTCTGATGAGCTTCTCTAGCCTTGCTGGAAGCAAAAATTTTAGCATCCACCTGCTGACAAAGCATTCTGACCATGCTCAGCTGTTGGCGCTGAATAAGGTTGTTCTATTCAGCACAAAACTCTTTCAGTTTGCAAACGGAGTCTTGAGTATCCTTTAAAGTCTTTGTCCATCCAACTTCAAGATCATGGATACCAAGTAACATATACTTCAGGTGAATACCCAAACATACTGCCCACACGTAAACACGAGGAGGAAGATGGAGCGAACACATATACACATAAAGAAATTCAAGATCAACCAAGCTATGAACTATATCCTTATCCAAAGATTCAATATTGTAGCCCTCATGTACGAACTTGCTACAGGGGCAGAATGCAGGAGGAGTTGGAGAGGACGAGGAAGAAGAAAGTTACCATCAAAGGCATAATGGGATGAACCTTAGATTGGATAAGCAACCAGTAGAAATAAGCTCTAAATATTCCTTGGAAAGGGATTGCCTAGCTTTGCCTAGCTCAATAGGACAGAACGAGGGATAAGGCATATATCCAGGACGATCAAAAAATTGAACATTAGACCCCAATTAGTCGAGACGTTTCAAAAACTTATGGTCAACCAAAATGTCAAAGCCCTGCATATGAATAAATTCTATAAGAAATTGAAAAATTATAAGTGTGATCCAAAAGTTAATAATCATACTGATACAAAAAGTACAAACATACACCAAAATATTCCCATCAATTACAAATAAAAATCAACAGTTCTAAGATCCACTAACATTAGAAGGATAAACAGGTGAAGTCTGGATAAGAGCGGCGAAATCCCTCTTGTTCGCATCCTGAATAGGGCCCTCAATGCTGACGTTGGCTTTGGCATTTGTGCTGACTTCGACATTTGCATTCGCAGCAAAATCAACAATAGGCTCAGAAGGATGGGAACCGAAAAGAGGATCCTCAAAGTAATCAACCTCGCACTTCTTCAATTCAGCCACAGAGGGTAGAAGAGGCAGATTGGCGAGGTGAGATAGCAGCGTATTAGGGTGACCGCCATCAGAAATACTACGGAGGAACCCTGCATTAAGATTAGCTTTCTGCTGCTCGAGCACCTTCTCCGCCTTAGCCAGTTTAGGCAAATTCTGGACCTTTGCGGTAGGGTTCAAACTCTATAGCACAGCCACAACCTCGACATACCCAACCTTGTGATCAAAAGTAGAGATTTCTTCAAAAAAAAGTGTTAAATGACTTTATCTTCGTTAGCCGGTCAACGAGAACCTGAGGGTATGAAGGAGAAACAGGACCGTTAGTCCACATCTCCTCCAGCTCAGACCGCAATCTATCAGCTTCCTTCTCAACGGCCAGAGCACGAGCCTCAGATAATTGCACAAGTTTTTCAGTAGTCTGAACATAGGCATTTAAATTAGTGCACTTCACCTCAGTCGCTTACCATTTCTCTAGGAGCGAACCATCTCCTTTAGCAAACTCAGCAACTCGCTTGCTGACGAGGTGTAAACTCTCACCAACCTAATTTTTGGAAATATACAAGCAAGTATGGAGGTTAGACATCACAATACGAAAGTATGAAATTAAAGCATACATAAAACCTTAAAGATAAAACTACAAATATAAAAACATACAACAACCATTGTCTCATGCTAAAACAGTTTGGATTTGTTCCTTCCACCATCAAGCCATTCCTTCGCAGTGGGGGCTTGGAGTGGGTATGGCTAATGCGCCCTTTCTTTTGAGGATGCTCCGAAGTGTGAGAGGATCCACCCATTGCCTCCTTGTGCTTTCCTCTGCGAGAAGTATCCTGAGTATCGCATGAAACGATCTTCCTACCATATTTAGTGGTAGCTTCAAAAGTTTGCAACTGGGAACCAACTTCTTTAACCTTGTCTAAAGAGTAGTTGAATTATATCATGTGGTATGAATATCCATATCTTCAGGTTGTTCATCTTCATCATCAGAGAAAAAAATTCTCAACGGGACACTTAGTTAAGTCCATATCTGCAATTTAGTTTTCAAAGAATGTCAGACGAGTACGAAGAGACAGCATGACAACGAGAACAGTAGGAGATAAATAAATAAGGTAATGAAAAACAACAAAATAGTGACGAGCAAGCTCATAGTGTTAGCATTTCAAAGAAACATCAAATGTTCTCTGAGTGTTAATACAACCTCGGACTCAGCATTAAGGCGAACCCCAGCCTTAGGGAGTTCAGATTTAGAAACATTATAGTTCCAAACTGGAAAAGGTTGTTGATTCTCACTACCAGGTTTTAGAAAGAAAAACTTCTTACGCCACACTCCACAGTTATTAAGGAATCCACTAACGAACTCAATTGATGGAATTATTGAGTAAAGGGTGAATTCATCGGAAGAGTTCTTCACCTTGTAAAGCTGATAAAGGACAGAAGAAAGGTCAGTGGAAAAAGGAACTTGAGCCGCTTCGCACACGTGGTAGAAGATAACAAAAAATTGAAATAGATTTAGGATGAAGCTGGGACAATGTGACCCGATAATGAAAAGTAAGTGTAGAACATGTTGAGGTAAAGGAAAAGCTAACCCAAACTTAAGGTAGTCTAAATAACGGGAGATAAAGCCAGAGGGAGGGGTGCGAACACTTTCAGAAGGTTCAAGGGTCCTAAGTTCATACGAATATATAAAAGGATAATTGTCCTTAAGATTTTTTAAGTGGTAATCAGAAATAATACTTCTAACGACAGAAGAACCGGCGGGATGGTCAGAATCCTCCTTGGAATTGATATTTTCAATAGGGACTTCTTTTACGGTCGGCTCAGCAATATTAGAGGTAGACATTGAACCAGAGAGAACTACTAAGATCCAGATAAAAAGTAATCAATTAAAAGTTACAAAGAGCAAAAAGGGTATATTTTGGAAAAAAGTCGAAGAAAAAAACTCATAGTATACCGAGAAAAAAACAGAGAAGAAGAACCCTGATTGGAAAATCCCTATATTAGGGTTTGAAAAGAAAGCTACAACAATAAAGACGAGGCACAAACACACAAGAAATTAACGCTCTACAAAGGAAGATCGAAAAGAGAAAAACTTATGGTTTGATGAACACCGGCGAAGAACTGGAGCAATAAAAAGGAAAGAAGAAGAATACAAATGCGTTAAGAAATTAATTTACAAAATTAAAAAGGCAGGAGAAGTTAAATTGGACAAGGAAAGTAATGATTACTGTCTGCCAAAAAGCAACTCACCTTTTTAGGAATACAAGAAGCTGACGGAGTATTAGTACACGCAATGCACTGAATACTGACGGAATCAAATCATCAAAGTCGAAGAATTTATAAAGGGGAAGACACAACGACATGAGAAATAGTTTCTGAACAATACAACGAATAAGAAGGAGGAAATCTCGCAGAATCTCAAATGACTAAGTTAGTTACAAGCATAGCGGATAAGAAGAAAATTTGAATTTGAAATTCAAATTTCAAGAGCGAGAATATGAACAACATAGTATTACTATCCAAGAAGCAACTATACTTCGCGAAGAAAATGTTAGCTATATTAAAAGCAAACATGTTGTTATAGAACAATAGTTCAAAAATATACTACAAAAATATAAAGTCATCACTATGTATTTACTAGACTTCATGGCTAGGGGGGCATATGGTGTATATCTAGCCCACAATCTAGAGGTCACTAACCTTTAGGCCCAGCCCAACACTCAATCGCCAAGTCCAATGCCCACATCATCGACGAACCGAGGAAGGCGGAACCTCGTCTGAGACTAGGCCACAAACCGATAAAGGCGAAAACACGTGTGGTGGGTTAACCACGAACCGAGATCATAGGAACAATGATACAACCCACGATGTCAAACGATGGCAATACGGAACCACAATTGCAGACATCTATAAATAAAGGGAGATTAGAACTGAAGAAGTTAAGTAAGGCTAGACTGAGATATTCTAATTCTCTAAGGAAAAGACTGACTTGATTGTCAGAGCCTTTTCCTCAAAATTATTTCCTAGATTTATTTGGCAGAGGACAGTACTAAACGGTGAACAACACTTTGCTTGGGTGGATTTCCACATCACATACAAAATCATTAATTTTGACTTATAGATATCTTCTGAGTGGTCCGCTGTATTTATGTAAGATTGTGAAATTACTATAGGGTGCGGATTGATTTTTAATGGTCACGATATTGGCCACAGTTACCACTAAGAGATATGTGGACATTGTGAGGA
The DNA here is from genome assembly GCA_032355605.1 of Rubia tinctorum. Taxonomy (NCBI): domain Eukaryota; kingdom Viridiplantae; phylum Streptophyta; class Magnoliopsida; order Gentianales; family Rubiaceae; genus Rubia; species Rubia tinctorum. Next base: position 8,977 of record JAULKM010110675.1, read on the forward strand.
ACTGTGTCCACCTCTATCTCCTGAAATGGATTCTTCCACATCGTTCTCAACTTTCTGTAAGTGCTACTCATCACGGTTGGAATTATTATGTTTCTTTCCCTAATCAAAATTTCTTCCTCCTTAAGTGTCAATGGAGTAAGTATTATATCCTAAATTTTTGTTTTGATCTTGTGTGGACGATTTACACGTAGTCAAGGTGTAGATAGGGAACCATGGGAAAGGACATGGCCGGCCAAAAAGAAAGGTGGCCGCGTCATCAGAGACATGGAAGCACACAAGAAAAGAGGAAATTAAGATGCAGGAACAATTAGATGATGAATCAATTGAAGAAGAAGATCAAGATAGCAAAGAGGAGATAGAACATATCATCGATGAGGTAACAACTTGTGAGCTAAGAAAAATAAAGTAGATAGGGATAACACTAGGAAGTTATGGATTGATATTATAAGCAAAAACTGGATCCAATCCAATGGATTACAGATTGACTTTGTTGCACCTAAAGTTATTAATGGGAAAATTTAGGTAGAGATTGAAGAAGGAGATGTTGAGGATGAGATAAAATACTGGGGGATCCACTGATAAAGTATGTTATAAGGAGAAATTTAACTATGAATGCTCTGAAAAGATATGTCTAGAGTCTGGTCAATTGTTACATTGCCTGAGATGTTATAAAACGAGGAGGGATATTTCATACTAAGATTCAAATCGATTCAGGACAAAGACGAGGTGTTGATAAGGGGACCTTATACGATCTTCAATATGACCATGTTTTTGCATATATGGAAGGAAAACTTTTCTCTGAAATAGTATATGGTATGAACTCTTCCGATATGGGTCAAACTTCCTAATCTTCCATTGCATCTTTGGGGTCCAAAAAAACTGAGTAATATTGGGAGTGAGATTGGCCAACCAATGTTTACAGATGGATGTACTTCTAACAAGCTAACAGTATCTTATGTTAGGGTCTTGGTGGAAATAGATATAACCCAGAAAATACTTGATTCTGTGATGATTAAGTGTGTGGATGGAAATAGAATCAAGCAGATGGTGGAACTGGAAAGGAAATCGCAGTATTGTGACAAATGTTTGATAGGAGAACGTGACTGCAAGAAGGTTGAAGGAAGGGTGAAAATAGTGCAGCAGTGGCAACCAAATATCCCAGATGCAGGTACTGGGAATTTGAGGATTTGTTCTGATCCAGCAGATGCCTTAGGGCATGTGCCATGATTGACTTGTGGAATATAAGGGGGCTGAATAAGGCAGCGAAATTTAGAGATATTAGCTTCTATCTCTTGGCTTTGAAGATAAAAATTGTTTTATTAGTATAAACAACGGTGAAAAAGGAAAAATCAGAGGAGGTCAGGAGAATCATGGGGAACATTGGAGGTATATGGAGAACTATGAGGCACTTTCTAATGGTGGGATATGGGTCTTATGAGATCATAGTATGATTGAAGTGAAGGTAGTCAAAAGTTCGGATCGGTTTATTTTATGTGAAGTGGTGGAGAAAATTGGAAAGTCAGTATGTTGGATGACAACAGTATATGCTAGTAATTTGTTGAATATGAGGAAGAAGTTATGGACTGGTATTGAGAATCTTCAGGGATTAATTTCTAGACTGTGGATTACCATCGGTGAATTCAACAACATCCTAACAATTAATGACAGATTCGGTGGAAATGAAGTTCGGGTTAGTGAATTTTGGGAATTGGACCAAATGATGGACAAAAATGGATTGTATGATTGTGACAATATTGGAGACTATTATACTTGGCCAGACAGACATCTAAATGGAGTTATATACTCCATGATAGATAGAATGATTGCCAATGTAGAATGGTTCCAGCAACATCCTTTGGCTAAGGTTGAAAATTTGGAAGCAGTGGTATCTAATCACTTATTACTGAGGGTGTATGCAGGAGGAAGAAAAGAGGAGAAACGGGAAATAGTTTAAATTCTTGAATTGTTTATCGGAGGATGAATCAGAGTTGGAAACAATTAAGGTGAATTGGATAAAGAGATTACCGGCAGACCTATATATAAGGTATGGAAGAAACTTATTAGATTGCAGATATATTTGAAACCACACATGAGGAAAGTGGAAGGAGTTAAAAGAAATTGGAAGATATCAGGAAAGAATTGATGAAGGCTCAGTCAGAACTAGCAGATGACAGAATGAATGTTGCAAAATTTTAGAAAGTCCTAGATGGAATGGAAGTGAACAAATTAAATCTGATTGATGAGAAGATAGCAAGGCAGAAAGCAAAAGTGGATTGGCTCATATTGGGAGATGGCAACAGTGGGTATTTTCATGCCACGGTCAGAGCAAAAAAACAATGCCACTGTATATTGAAAATGATAAGAAAGGATAGGTCAGAAACAAGTGATCAGAATGAGATTGAGGAGGAAGTGGTCAACTTTTATAAAAATATGGTTGGCAAGGCTATTGAAGAACTAATAGGAGTAAATGTAGGTGTGATGAGAAAAGGAAAGATTCTGAGTAATATAGCATAAAGAAGATTGGTTGAGGAGGTGAAGGAGGCCGAAATCTTGGAAGCATAAAACAGTATTGATAATTTGAAAGCACTTGGAGTTGATGGATTTGGGGCAAAGTTTTTAAAGAAGAACTGAAGGATCATAAGAGAAGATGTAATGGCAGTTGTGGAAGATTTCTTCTTAAGTGAGAGAATATAAAAGGCAGTTAACAGTACAGTAGTAACATTGATCCCTAAACATCCCAATGCCAAGTCTGTAAAGGACTTCAGACCTATATCCTATTGTACAACATTATACAAGATCATTTCAAAGATCCTGACAAGAAGGATGAGCAAGAAGGTCAATGAGATAGTGGAGGGTGATCAGGCAACATTTGTTCCAGGAAGACAGATACATGAATATATAAAGATGGATTTTGAATTGATTAGAGGGTATACCATGAAAAATGGTAGCCCTAGATGCATGAACCAGATGGATGTGCAAAACATATATGATATTGTTAACTGGGGTGCAATAGAGGTGATACTGAAGGAAGTTGACATTTCTAATAGGCTTGTGAACTGGATAATGACCTGTGTTAAATCTATATCATTTAAATACATGGTGAATGAAGAGCAAACAAGAGTGATCACATCCAAGAGAGGAGTTAGGCATGGTGATCCAATATCCCCCTTACTCTTTGTATTGGTGATGACATACATGAGCATATGTTTGCATAAATTGGGAGAATGTAAAGAATTCAAATATCATGATAAATGTGAGAAATTACAGTTGATAAACCTGAGTTTTGCAGATGATGAATTATTAGTTACAAAAGGAGAACCAGATTCTACCAGGGCTTTGATGAAGGTATACAATATGTTTTCTGAATACATTAGTCTGAAAGTAAACAAAGCTAAATGCAGAGTATATTTTGGGTCAGGGGATGAGGATCACAGCAAGAAAATTTTGGGGATAACAAGATTTGAGGAAGGGCAATTACTATTCAGATATTTGGGCATTCCAATTACAATCAAGAAGCCCAACCTACTAGTATGTCAACCACTGATAGAGAGAATGACTGGGAAACTGAAGCATTGGAGTGCAAAAAACTTTAAGCTATGCAGGTAGGATGCAACTGATCAGGAGTGTTTTGCTCCCAATTTGCAATTGCTGGATGCAAAGATTTCAAATTCCTAAAGTTGTGTTGAAGCATGTGGAGGCTATGTGTAGATCTTTCTTATGGAGTGGGGGAAATGTTATAGCAAGGAAAGCTCCTATAGCCTAGGGGAAGATTTGTTCTGATACAAAAGCTGGTGGTATGAATGTGACTTCAGTGGTGGAGTGGAATGAAGCTTGTATGGTTAAAACCTTGTGGAATTTGTTTTTAAAAAGCTGAAGGGATGTGAATGAAATGGATACGTGCATACTACATAAGGAATGAGGATGTGATGAGTGCCATGTAACCTGGTGATTATTCATGGATAGTCAGAAGCCTAATGCACAATAGGTAGAAGGTGAAAAACTTGAAGGAATGGGAACTACAAAAAGGAAAAAGAAGATTTAGTGTCAGATGTATTAGGCTCTGAGAAATGATCAAGATGAGGTACGATGGAGGAAACTATTTTATGACAATCTTGCTAGACCAAGAGGAAAAATATCACGTGGATGTGCTGCCATAAAAAACTAGTAACCAGGGATAGATTGAGGAAGTTTGACTTTTCTGTGGAAAGTAAGTGTGTGTTTTGTGATGCTGAAAAGATAATACACCACATTTTCTTTGGATGTGATAGAACCGGGAAGATTTGGAAAGAAATTCTTGAATGGCTGCAAATCAGAAGAGAACCTAAGGGATGAGAGGATGAGATGGACTGGTTGATGCAAGTTTGCAGAGGTAAAGGGTGGAAGAAATAGCTACTTAAAATGGCAGTTGCTGAGACTATCTATAGGATATGGAAATGGAGGAATGATGAGTGTTTTGGAAGGCCTGAAAAGGAGGAACTTGTGAGTAGAGATATACTAGAATGTATAATATCCAAAGCTTGGATTAAACCTGTTTTAAGAAATGTGGTAGATTACTGGTTACGGGATGTTAGGGTGAGTAGGAGAGTTGTATATGCTGAAAATTTTGAATGAAATACAAGTTATTGATTTTCCAAAAAAAATGAAAAGTGTCAATGAAGCCTCTCCTCCATATTACTCAGGTCGATGTCAGTGACCACTAGAAGTGTTTTCCTTCATCCACATATTCATATTTTAGGTGTGAAGGAAGGGGGTCAATTTCCAACTTCGAATTCTGTAAAAGTGGGGGTAAAATGTTTGTAGAAATCTCTTGATATGTCGAACAAGAGGTTCCAATTATTCTAAATTCATGTATTGTGGTTGCAGAGATGAATTGAGTTCTCAAAATCTTCAACAAAGTTCATCAAACCCTCGTATAGAGATTTTTCGAACTCAACATGCATAGAATTTGTCTCAAGAGACTCTTGGATAATAAGATCAAAATAATCTAGGTGAAATTCATATGTTCCATAATGTAACACTTTTTTGTATCATCAAAAATATTGAAAGTAGCAGACTCTCCACCAATTATACAAGTAATATAGCTCATATTAGGATTCAATAGAACTTGTGATGGAAAATTTCCCTAATATCCCTTCAATTAATGAGCAATGTTTGTAAGACGAGAAGTTTGATTAAAATAATGATCCAATGTCATCTTCATACTTTTTTAATGATTGCATATCTTGCTTCATACCTTGAATAATACTCGCAATATAGCCAAACATCTCTTCAAGTAATTTTCTTTGTTGAGGATGTGGCGCTTGATATAGTACCCGTTGTTGTAGTTATCTATAAATATGTTGATAATGAGGGGATACCTACTCTTGATTGCCCCAACTAAACGTGGGGTGATCCCTCCATCCAGGATAGTGGTAGTGGGTGTTTGAGTAAGGATCATAGCAAAGGAATGTCGAACCGCATAATTCAATTTCTCAAACTAAATGGGCAATTGAATGCATCATTATTTCAAAAAAATCTTATTTTGACAGAGCACTTCCACAACCATAGCTCGAAGTCTATACAATCTTCTACGACTTATACTGTTACTGTAAATCGACTTGAAAAAAATACACAAACGTCTTATGCACACTCTTACATGTAGACGTAGTGTTCCACGAATAGAAATCACATGTAATTCATGCATCAAATTATTTTGAACCCGTCAATTTCAACTCCATATATTAGTAGTACTTTCACACCCTACAGGAATTTGTAGTAATTCTTCTCCGTGGACATTGTGTTGTAGGCTGGGGAGGTAATTTTCCCCCTGTATTCGACTATCGCCAGATCCTCACGCCCATTTTCATCAAGTCAAAATGGAACTTGAAACCATCCTTTGTTTTTCCAAGTGGGTTAAGCGTCATCCCAATTTTTTTTGTCACGAACATTCTTCTTAATCAAGGTGCTCCCAAGAAGGTAGTTAGAAGAAAATAGAACATTTCACCCAACTACCTACAATGACAGGTTTCTTTCTATTCTTACCAAACTTGTAGCCTAATTATTTGACTTGTACATCAATGTTTTCTCCACTGATTTGTGGTGAAGGATGGTCGTTTTAAACTTCCCTATTGAAACATCTCTTTGCTCTTAGCCAGAGGTGATTTAGCAGAAGAAATCCCATGTGACCAAGATAAATAGTTTTGTGCAAAAATAACCTAATTAAATTTTGAAAGCGTAGAAATCACCCAATAAATAAGTGCTAATTTAACCTTGAAAGGTCCTTTTTTCCCCATCCTTATTTGATGAAAGGTCCTTTTTGCCCTGAGCCATTGCCTTTCAGTGACAGTGTGATTGGTTCTGTTCGAGGAATTAATGGCGAGAAGATAACCAAATTGGTTACTTGTCAAGCCTCCATACTTACTTGATGTACTACTGCCAGCTGTTTACAACGTTAGGGTTTATAAAGCGGATATATTAGACCTAAGTACTAAGGCCAAGGTTAACCATGAGATGGTCATATGTCATTTAAACACCTCCTCCCGAGATTCAATTCACGCTGCATTTCTGGCTCTTGGATAGGGTCCTGGAAAGGTCGAGGTGTGCCATTAATTGGATCTATGAAAATGATCTCATCTGGGATACTTTTGATTGATTATGTTTGCATTTTCATTCAATGCTTTGTTGTTCTGTTATACATGTATCTTAGTTATTTTCAGGTGTGCTTTCTTAATCATATGAATAAAACGACTTGAGTGTGATTTTATTTTTAATCAGAGAAAGAGGTATATCATTTTGTTGTCTTTGGTGTCCAATCTTGGTTATGGAGAGTTAAAAACCTTTTAATTTTGAAAATGTATTAATTTTTTGAGAAAATGATTGTTAATTACGTGTCCACTTTTGAATAAAATTATATATTTCATTTCCTGTTTTGCAATACACTTTCGAAACATTTTTGAGTCCTACTCCTGTGAGACCGTCTAATGGTAAGATCGGGGCTAAACTACAAATAGTGAAAATATAAAATATGAGTTTTAGAATTTGCGGGTGAATACGTAATTATTTTTATTTAGGGTCTAGTTTATAAAAAAAATTAGAAATCAGGACCAAAATGCAAGCAAAAGGAAATGTTCGCCTCTCTCCTCCTATGGACAAACCTAGCTTTTATCTATCACCTTTTCCGGACGAATCCTATATTCCTATTGGTGGTATCCTGACAGTTGCTTCACCTTCACCACTAGCATCTACCACTCTTCCCAATCTCCATCCTGCACTTCTCATTTTCCACTTAATTTCTAATTTCTAGTTTCTAATAGGTCGTACCACTTTCGCACTTCCATTGCAGTTAGGTCGTTCCAATTCGTATTCGCATTCGTTTTCAACTTTCTTGCTTTCTGCTTATTTTCTAGTTTCCATTTGGTCAATTACAAAATTTGGCGTGTTCTCTTTTTTTAACCATGTTGTTAAATTTTAAGGTATATTGGCTTCCATCTTAAAACCAATTGGTACTAAGTGGAGGTGACCCAAGACCTTATCTGTAAGTCATTATCTTTGTAAGAAACCGATGTGAGATATATCTTTTAACACGTCTCCTCATGTACCAATGTGGAAAAACTCCACGACCCATATCGGACCAAATTAAAAGGGGTCCACACATCGGCCCAATAAATCCAAATCGGGCCCAAGTCTTAAATAGTTGGCTTTGATACCATGTTAAATTTTAAGGTATCTTGGGCTTCCATCTCAAAGCCAATTGGTACTAAGTGGAGGTGACCTAAGATCTTATATGTAAGTCATTATCTTGGTAAGAAACCGATGTGGGATATATATTTCAACATGATATCAATGCACCATAATAAAGTCATTTATATTTTACTGGTATCAGAGCCCAGGTTGGGTTATTGGGCCAATGTGTGGATCCCTTTTTATTTGGCCCGATGTGGGTTGTGGAGTGTTTCCACGTTGGCACGTGAGGGGCGTGTTGAAATATATATCCCACATTGGTTTCTTACAAAGATAATGACTTACATATAAGGTCTTGAGTCACCTCCACTTAGTACCAATTGGTTTTAAGATGGAAGCCCAAGGTAATTCTAAATTTATATTTTATCATGGTATCAGAGCGGGTTCGATCTGGAACCCCTTATCTTTAGTTGTATCTGCGCCGTCGCCCTTACCTTCTCCGCCGCCATCGTGATCCACACCGCCGCCACCAGAAAAGCTTAACGCCACCGCCACTAAGCTTTGTTATCTATACGTGCCACTTTCACGTTCACTTGTTGTCCTCACGTGCCGCCGCCGCTACCGCTACCGCTCATGCACCGCCGCCGCCCGCAAGGATTTCTACAAATATTTCTATACCGCTGCTACGATTACTATTGTTGCTGCTATTTCTACTCCTACTGAAGTTGAATCCGTTTGATGGTGATTTTTTATTTTTATTTTCAATTTTTTTATCGATTAGCAATTTCAGAATCATTTTCGCAAGTTGGGCATTCTTGTTCAGCATGCTCCAACTTGATGGAAGGTGTTAAGGAAATAAAAAGCCTTTCCTTGTAGGAAAGTTATAAATTGTAGTTACCCTATAGAATTAGTTTCCCTATCGAAATAGTTATAGATGTTAATTTCCTTATAGACTTAAAATTCTATTCCTGTTAGACTTTGGTTTGTTGTACCCATATATATTATTACTCTCATCATCAATGAGGTGTATCATTGATGTGATATCAATGCATCGTTAATAAAGTCATTTATATTTTATCATTTGCATCCGAGTCATCACCGTCTCCACCATCCGCCGCGTCTTCACTGTCCTCTGCATCATCATTGCCCTCTGCGTCGTCACCGCCCTCTCCTCCGTATCCACATCGTCACCGCCTTCACCTCCGTCATTGCCTTGAATCGTCGTCTCCTTGATGTGGGTGTGGGGGTTCATTGCCGTGAATTTTGAAGGAGAGCAGTGCGGAGGCGAAAGATTCACGACGGAGGAAATAAGATAGTGGGGAAAGAAGAAAATGAATGAGAGGACAAGAGGCGGGGAAAAGAAGGCGACGAGAATTAGGCCTTTTAATTTGGGCCAGCTGAGCCCAATTTTTTTTAAAAAAGAGAGGGTAGGTTGGTCTTTTGACTATTAATAATTAGTGTTATATTTCTAAAATTGGAAAATGTGCCGCTTATGGTGAGATAAACTAAAAAGGAAAGTGTGCAACTTAATCCGAAAACGGAGGGAGTAATAAAATTACAAAATATGTTTCAACAGAGCATCTCCAATGGTAAGGGAGTTTAGGTTACACGTGATATGTAATAGATTTTGATTAGAACTTTAGTGTGATGTAAGCAAATGAAATTGATTGACAACATTTTTTGAATTCTCATCTTCAATGGTACCGTCACAATTATAACTTTAGTATGACATGTCAATAGATAAATGGTTAAGATTTTAATGAATAATTAGTAAAATAGGAAAATTGAATCAAAATTTAATGGGGTGAGACATTGACGACCTCACTTTGAGCCATGAGAATAGAAACTCTACTTGATGGAATCGCTTAAGATTTTTGCCACATAGGATTGACATCTAATACTAACTCTTGCATTGAAGATGTATTATTGGCTTGGGGATCTATCACGATGATGTGTTTATCAACTTTGTTCAAATTGACACTTGCATTGGAGATGCTCTCATTTACTAACCAAGAACTCTTTCACTCGTTCCATGAATTAGAGATTCTGAAATATGGAGATACGTGACATTACGATCATCTACGAACTCCTCAACTCAATTGAGAGATTCCAAAGGATGTAAGCACATGATGACATAATCGATGAACATGAGTGAGGTTGTTGGGGACGTACGAGGACATGATACCACAATCAATGAAAATAGGACAAAGTCCTAACAAATACTATAAATAATAACAAGAAAGACATCAATGTCGGGTAAGCACTCTGCATTAATTACATATAAAATTCCTCAATTGAAATTCTATTGATTTGATCGTTAGAATTTATTTTCCCAGATCAATTTCAAGGAATAATTTTCAAGTTAATCAAAGGTTGGAATAATGTTGAAAGGAAATTACCATAGTTGCTAAATGTATTTACCACATCATTAGTGTTGTCTATGTAATTACAAGGAGGGGCAGAAGTCGAACACAACATCATCCACCGTCATCTAACCACAACCAGAGCACCAGAGAAACGACAAAATAAGAAGAAGAAGAAGAAGAGTTAAGAGCATCCACAATGGCTGTTCCTTAACTCCACTATTCTTAATAAGGAGCACTCTTTATTTAAGGAGGGCCATCGTGGAGTTTTAAGAACCACTCCTTAATAAGGAGTTGCTCCTTAATTAAGGAGTTGGTACATCTTAATTTGTGAAAGACCAACCAATCAATGATGGGCTCTATTTTTTATTTGATTGGATTACGATCAAAGTTTTATTTTGATTACGTATATTATTTCATAGATGAGATTAGTTTTTTAAAATTTGATTTTTTCTGATTTTTTTCTGATTTTTTTCTGTATTTAATATTATTTTATATCATGAAATCTACTATTATATTGGAAAGTAGAAGAACAAAATAAAACTATGCAAGTCACGGAATATTTAATTCAAAAACTTCAAGCTTCAATCCATCCATGCTCGGAGATTCGGGATCGGGACACCATCATCAATTGATAGCGGATATCGTTGAATATATTTGCAAACGTTATGAAAATATGGATCAAATGTAGTTTTTAAAGAAAATATTACGATGTTGATTAATATTTGATCATTCTAGATCGTATAATTTTTATATAAAATACTATTATGGATGAAAGATAATCATGGGTGTGTTATATTTATATAGTCACTACAATATAATTTTTAAATTTGCATGATATTGATATTTTATAAAATATAAAATAAAAGTTTAATTTTTTTATTAGAGATGGTGATGTGGCGCTAAAGAAGTGATTCTCAAATATCATTCCATTGTTGGTAGTTGATTTTTACCTAATTTTATCACAATTAATGATGTAGCACTTAAAAGGTGCTCCTTAAATCCACTACCATTGTTGATGCTCTAATGGATTTATAAGAGCATGTACAATGGGGGACTCAGAACGGGCTCAATTAAAAAATGAGCCTGAACCGAACCCGAAACCCCCTACAATGGGGGCATGGAGCAAGCTGCAGCTATTGAGCCTCCCCCTCGAGCTCTGTAAACTCAGCTGAGCACAATTTTCAAGCCTCCCATGTGCGCCTAGGTCCTAGCTCTGGCACATTTGTTTTTTTTGACCAGGAGTGCCATGTGACACCCGTTGATTGGGCCACGTGGCACCGGCTGTCCCCCATTTTTAGTAAAAAATTTCTTAAATCTGTTTGGGACACGTTGACCAATCAGGTGGTGACACGTGTTCCAAATGATTTTTTTTAAAAAAAATGGAAAGATAAATTTCTAAAATTTATTTTGTGCTATTTAAAAATCGAAAAAATGGGAAATTTTCCCAAAAATTGATTTTTATTTTTCAAAATCTAAATAAAATTACGCTTTTTTAAAAAATCAAAATTATATTCTTTTAAAAATATACATTGTTCGTTTTAATTCTGGTTCATAAAATAAATTTTCAAAGTTGAAATTAATTTTAAATTTTAAAAATGGATTTCAATTTAAAAATTAAAGTGTATTATTAAATTTCATATTTTAATTTATTTTAGGTAAACTGATGTATTTAAATTACTTATTAAAGGTAAACATTATGAGTAGGATAAAGAGAATCAAGTGAGGTCCATGGAGTGGTCTCAAATTGGTTTCAACCACTGTGGAAAAAAAATTGGATTGATTTAGTTGCGGACCCAACTGCTGAGGTGGAAGAGATAAATTGATTATTTAATGAATTGAAACCACAAGAGCAGGTTCAAAGCGGGTTTACCATTGTACATGGTCTTGGAGGCAGAGGGGATTCTAGTTGAGGCAACTGTCAACATCTCGCGCGTCGATCAGAGCATGTACAATGAGAGCTCAATTAAAAATTGAGTCAAATCCGAGGCTAAAAACCCCCCCCACAATGGGAGGTTCAGAGCGGGCTGCTCGCTGGTCCGGCTAGGAGGACTGAGCCCACGCCCAGGGGTCCTCCCCAAGCTCCCATGTGCGTGCCTGACAAAGCACTGTGCTCGCTCCTTTTTTTTTTGAACAAGGGTGCCACGTGACACCCTATGATTATGCCACATGGTTTTTATATTTATGAAAAATGCAATTTTTAATTTTTTGAAAATTATTTTGTGCTATTTAAAAATCCAAAAGGAAAAATTGCAAAAAAACCTAATTTTTATTTTAAAATCTAAATTAAATTTTGGATCTTTTAAAAAATCAAAATTAAATTCTTAAAAATATATATATGATTCTTTTAAATTATGATTAATAAAATAAAAATTAAAAATTAAAAATAATTTCAAAAATAAAATTTGAAAAATAAAATTCAATTAAAAAATTATAGGTTTATTATTAAATTTCACATTACAATTTATTTTGTTTGGTAAATTTATTTTAATTAAATATTAAAAGTAAAATTAATGAGTAGGATAGAGAGAATCAAGTGAGCTCCATGGAATGCAAGGGCGGAGGCTGAAAAATAATTTTTTAATATTTCCCTGTATCATAGGGGCTGATAAAAAAATTCAAAATTTTCTGTATTTTGCGGCTCGGCGGGGGCTGGAGCCCCCTCCAGCCCCCGTGTGCCTCTGCCCCTGATGGAGTGGATTCAAAGTGGTTTCAACCACTGTGGAGAAAAAATGGAGTGATTTAGCTATGGACTGAATTGCTGATGTGCAAGAGAGAAATTGATGATGCGCATGAGCAGAATCAAAGCTGGCTTAACATTGTACATGTTCTAACATCATCTATAGAATGTTAGCCTCAAAAGTCAGATCTAAATTGTATGCCACGTCCATGTGAAATGCAGGGCAAGGTCACGAAAACGTGCTATGCTATACGTAGGTGCTTGTGCAGAAATTTTGAACGGAGCACGTTTCGGGAATTTACCTCGGATAACTTTCATGGTAAAAAGAAAACATGTCTACAAATAAAGGCCCAAGTACTCGTTTACAGATGGGCCTCAAACTCTGGCCCAAATTCAGTACCTTTTATACTGTTCCATTGGACCATCCACGATGCTCATGTCAAAATGCTAAAATCTTATCAACGGTCATATTACCAATTCCTCTGTTCTACCTGAATAGGTAGAAAAAGAAAATTCTACTTTTACTTTTTAGAGACGTGAAATGACTAAAATGCACCTGTCTACTTCATTCCGTCTTTTTTGACTTCTTTGTTATTATTCGTTTCAAACTTTGCACCTCTCCACCTCTTTTCACCTTCCCACCTCTCCCCGCCTCTTCGAGTCACCTCTCTAGGTTTGCATCAAGTGAGTTGTTCCAAACCCCTATCGTCGTCAGAGCTCCAGTCGGGGTGATCATAGTAGTTTGATTCAGTAGAAATCATAACGAAATAACATCATTTTAAACCAAATAATATGGTCAATTTGCGGGCTTATGACGAAAAGTGAACTCTTTCACCCTTTCTATAGCTTCGAAGAGAAGAAAATGGGAAAATTTTGAATCAAACTTACCAAAAATACCTCCATTTGATGAAGGTGGAGAGATGAAAGTAAAGGTTTACCAAATTGACTAAACCCAGTTGATAGAGATGAAGGGATGAAGATATTAGCAGGGAGGCGGAGATGAAGATGACGGAAACCCCAAATCGCCAATCGCAACTTGTCGGAGCTCCAATCGGGGTGGGCGTACTTGAGCAATGCCACCGACGTATAGAATGAGGAAGATGTGTGTGAGAGAGAGTAAGATGGGGGCAGAGAGAGGGAGATGAGAGGGAGGAAGATGGAGGCGATGAGCAGTGACTAATCTTTAATTATTTCAAGGGCATTTATGTCTTATGGAAGTGTGCAAATTCGATTGGAACGAAGGAAGTACTTTACATCCTAATATGTATACCCACGCATAATATTGAGTTTTTATATATTTTTTAAAATTTTAAAAAATTCCCCTTCTCCCCCTTCCCGCCACCACCCCACCTACCCTCCCTCCTTGTCACCCCACCATGCAAGAACTCCTCCCCAAGATACACAGTGTCAGCTCAAATTGCACATTTCCTTTTTAGACACTATTCTCTATC
>JAULKM010110698.1:0-23126 GCA_032355605.1 Rubia tinctorum
TAGTTTATAGTTTATAGTTTATATCATCGGGAAAAAAAAGTTTATAGTTTATATCATCGGGAAAAAAAAGTTTATAGTTTATGTTTGGAAACATAAATTGTTTCACTTCGCCGCATAAAATAAAAAAAATGACGTATATATTCTATCTTGGATCATTATTACTTAATATCAATTGGTTATAAAGTAAAATTCAAAATCTTTCGAAATTTAACAATATTGGACCTAACTTAGATTTTACCATTTGATTTTGGATGATTTTTAACATTTACCCTTAATTTAGAAAATTATTATATACCTTCCCAGGGATAACAATATGTTTTTATCATAATTTTTAAGATATATTTGGCCACATGTAACTTTATTTATGCTTAATAATATTGTATAATTATACAAGTTATAACGCATTTATGCGCACTTTCAAAAAATTGAGAAGTATACGTTCACTAAATAAGACACCATTTTATTCATTATATGATGATAATTTTGAGAAGTGTATGTTCATAAACAAGAAACCATTTTATTAATGAATACAAATTTTATGTGAATATTATTTGTATTTGTAATTAGATTTAGATTCTTTTTCCTTTTTGTGTAGGTTTTTGTACCTCTATATAATGTATCCCAAAGTATGAATATAAACACACATTGTTACATTTATTTTCCACATTGTATTAGAACATAAAATCCTGAAAACCTGAGAATAAACTCCGCTGTTTTTACCGAGCTCTAGCCGCCGTCAATCACAACCGCGCGTTATTACACGCGACGTCGTCTCTCCGTCCGCTCGTCTGACATCCGTCGATCGTGGTCGCCAGAATTCAGGTTGTCGTGATTTGACAAACGTTGCTCCTCTGCCGCCTGTGCGTGTCAGCCACGCTCCGCCTTTGTTGTTCACGCACCGTCGTCGTGAAGCTCACGCATCGTTGCGTTATCCGTGCCGCCGATCCGCTTTCGCCGCTAATCTGCAACTATGTCTGCACCTGGTTCCAGTTCTGATGCTGCTGAACAAGTCTGCATCGCTGCTGAATCTGAGACTAATAAGCTACAGAATCTTAATGTAGCCAATGCGATTGCAGTTTTACTCAAATAGTTGCAATTACAATCTGGCTCTAGGGGATCTGTCCATGTTGGTCGATATCTGAATGATCCTTACTATCTTAGTACCAATGATAGCCCTGGTTTGTCAATATGTCCCATCATACTGAAAGGTGGAGAAAATTACCTTGAATGGCTTGTTGCAATCTCTGGCGTTATGCTTGCCAAGAAGAAAATTCGATTCATTGATGGAACCATTACCAAACCCCCAGATAATCATCATGATGCAGTTGATTGGCCGGAAGTTAATGATACCCTTGTATGTTAGATCTTGCATACTCCAGATCCACCATTGCGTTCATCTACCAGTTATTATGCCACAGTTAAGGAATTGTGAGATGATCTTAAGGAACGATTTACTCTTAGGAATAGTCCTTAAATTTTGCAGATGCGTGAAGATATGCAGAACTGTCGGCAGAATGGTGAGACTGTTGCCATTTATTTTGGCAAACTTAAGAAGTTGTTCAGTGATTACAAATCACTCCGTCCTCCTTTAGTTTGCACCTGTAAAGCTTGCAAACCACCGTGCGCATTCAACCATGTTGTAAATGCCTTCCAAGAACGTGAGAAATACATGATCTATCATTTTCTTCTCGGTCATGGTGAATGTTATCACACCTTGCAATCCAACACCAGGACCACCGATCATTTTCCATCTGTCATGCGCGTATACACTCTTGCTCGGGAGGAGAATCGTAAAGCCATCATTCGATCTTGTGAGTCTTCAACTGACTCTATAGCATATGTTGCACGACGCCCTCCACCATTGGGTTCTTCGACAATTGTTCTCACTTCAACTGATCGCAAGAATCTCACCTGCACGCACTGTCACCGCAAGGGTCACAACAAAGATACATGTTTCAATCTCGCAGGCGTAACAGATTGGTTCAAAAAGTTGAACCATAAATCCAAGAAGACGGGGATATCTCCACCGACAGCCACTGCGGGTACCGGCGGCCCAACCGGCGTTCGCCAAGCCCCGACACCTTTTTTTCGACGCCGTCGTGTCCCCACCTGGACATGCTGTGGCTGTTGCCCAACTTGCTTCTACCCGTGCTGACTTCGGTCCTGCTTTGTCTGATGACCAATGGAGTACGACCCTACATTTATTTAATTAGTTTAATGTTGTGTCTGAACATGGGTCATATAAGTTTATTTTACCATGGATTCTTGATTCAGGAGCCTCATATCACATGACGGGTGACAAAGGTTCTCTGATTGATATTACTACTACTGTTAATTTTGTGAATGTCATATTGCCTGATGGATCTGTGTCATCTGCAACACAATATGATCCTATTCGTTTTGGAGATATTACTCTTACTCATGTGCTCTACATACCTTCTCTGCGATGTCATTTATTATCATTTTCTAAATTGTTATTTCCCTTGAAATGTCTAGCTTTGTTTACTGAAAATTATTGCATTTTACAAAAAAAACAGTACGAGAAATGTGATTGGAGTGGGTGAACAGCAAGGGGGGTTTATTGGTTTCGTCTGCTGGATACGAATGATCGTCCTCATATCTTGCAGTCTAATCAGACAGTTGCTTCAGGTTTGTCTTCTGATTTATGGCATCAGTGTCTTGGGTATCCTTTCTCTACGGTGTTGTTTTCTGTTCCTACTCTTGATTTTAGCACAAATAATGTTTATGTTCCTTGCTCCGCATGTCATAGAGCAAAGCATACTATAAATAGTTTTCCTTTGAGTTCTTCAAATGCAAGTTCTTTATTTGAATTAATACTTTGTGACAATTGATGATTCTCCGATTTCATGGAAGACCAAGAAGCAACCTACAATTTCTCGTTCTTCTGCTGAATCAGAGTATCGTGCTATGGCTTTTGCCTGTTGTAAATAGTTGTGGCTTAAGTCATTACTTCATGACTTAGGTGTTGTGCATTCTACTCCTATGCGACTGTTTTGTAACAGTCAATCTGCTATATATAGTGTGGCAAATCTGGTGTTCCATGAACGTAGGAAGCACATAGAGGTTGATCCGCCTGTGATCTTGTCCAATCTGGTACTATTATGACTAGTCATATTCGCACGATTGACCAACCTGCAGATTTGTTTACCAAATCTCTCAGACGATTACATGGCAAGTTGGGCATTTATAATCCCCATGCACCAACTTGAGGAGGATTATTAGGGAATAACAATATTATGTGAATATTACTTGTAATTGTAATTAGATTTAGATTGTTTTTCCTTTTCTCTATAAGTCTTTGTACCTCTACATAATGTACCCAAAGTATGAAAACAAACACACATTATTACCTTTATTTTATACGCATCTTATTCATTATATGATGATAATGATACAGATACTTGTTTTAGTAGCCGAATACAAACGAAACCATTTCATCACTCAATGGTCATTATAGGACATTTTTCTGAAAAAGAAAAGGAGGATTTGATGAATTGCATTTCTAAGGTTTGAAGGGGGAAGAAAAGGATGACCAATAAGTAGGCTGGTCTTGTGGAAAATTGCCCATTTGAACATCAAAAAAAAATACCGCCGCCCTATCTTCTCAGTTTCCATGCTCGTGAACACATAACAATTACTCTGTATATTTTCTTAAATTTGACACATTTTTATTATTGTATATACTTTTATTGAGATTTATATTATTTCCGTCACATTTTAAACTGTACACTTTAATTTTCAATATTTGACTTGAAAAATATTTGATCCTTAATATTTTTCATTTATAAACTAAATCATTGAAGAGTTGATAGTATTTTAAAAATATATTTTAGTAACAAAGTATCACACAATTATACTTATTCTTAAACATCAAATCAATTTTACAAGCAAAGTTTAGAGAGAGAATTGATAATGTGAAGCATGTGGGGGAGAACGTGGTTTCCTTGTATGCCAATCTGTTGACACTAATCTTCCTTCCCTCCATCTCCGTCTCCGTCTCCATCTCCATCTCCATCTCCATCTCCATCTCTTTCATTCGACTTCCATTTATACAACATCCTAGTCTGCGGACATCATTCATGTTTAAACGATCGTAATCAAACATTCCACTGTAAATATAATAAAAAAATGGATATCTTATTTTAAAATTACATGGTTACAACTTACAAGGATGGGAAGCATGTGCAGGGATATATGACTGTGTTGTCACGAAAGCGCATTAGGTCAAATAAAACATCAGGATTTAAGGGATTTGGGCGGTAATGCCGCATCATGGCCGAAATCCTTATTAATCAGAGATGATGGAGTATGTTCTTTGTACGGAGTATTTGATTTTTATTGAACCTAATTAAAATCTAATCTAATAATAGATTAAAACTATATTAAATAGCAGTGTTAATTGTCAATTTAAGATTTTATAAATTTAAAAATCAAAATATTTTATACTTCATTCGTCCCATTTTAAATTGACTTCCAGCCGTTGATTCAAATAATATATGAACCCTAATATTTTTAATTAAAGATAATTGAAAGAATGATTTCCCATCGGACAAGAAATCTGATGGTGAATGCTCTTTGTTTGAAAGTGAGAGCGTAAGCGGCCATTTACGGACGCAATCCCTCCATCACTCTGAAATACCTTAATGGTGGAAGAGAACTGGTTCTCCACAAAGGCCTCAAACTGGCGATAAACATCCCAAAAATCTGACTTGCAGCGCATCGGATAAAACCACGAAAGCCGAGAATAATCATCAAGGAAAAGGGCATAGTAGGCAAACCCATCCGCAAATAAAATAGGAGAGGGCCCCCATAAATCACAATGAACCAGATCAAGTACCCTAACGGCACGTTTATCATTTGTATGAAAAGATAAACGTTTTCCTTTAGCCTTTTCACACGCTTCACAAAGTGTTGGTTTAGGCAAAATAGATGAGACAACTAAGGCTCCAGAAGCACGCAAACCAGAAATAACAGAATGCGGAACATGACCAAGTCTAGCATGCCAGATTTCAAAGGACGCACGCGATTGATTTGACTTAATAGTAGACAGTAAAGCAGATGCACCATAGTCTAAGACATAAAGACTATCCTGAATGTGACCACGACCCAAGGTTTCCCTAGTAATTTTATGTCGAATAACAAATGAATGGTCATCAAAGCAGACAACAGCATTTAAATCCCGAGTCAACTTGCTAATGGAAAGCAAATTTTTAGTGATATCGGGCACAATAAGAACATCATAAATAGGCAAAGATTTAGAAAGCCAATAATCACCAACATGAGTAATAGGGAGTTTAACACCATTACCAACATGTACACTGGAAGAACCATGATAAGGTGTGACATGGTCAACAGCAGCAAGGGACGAAGCCATGTGCTTTGTAGCGCCAGAATCTAAAATCCACTTGAAGCCATAATGCTTTGGATGATGAAAAGAGCTAGTAAATTTTGAAATATTACTTCGTCAAGAATTAAATTGAGCCATATCCATAAGGGAAAAAATGGAAAAAAGCACAAAATCTGCCCCAAAAAATGCCAGGCGCGAAGAATAGCTGACACGCGCGGAGAACAGCTGACGCGCAAAGGAGCCTGCTAGCGCGTGGATATCACGCGTGAATACCGGGTCACGCGAGTTTGACTTGGAGCGCGTGGAATCACGCACTTGCTGACAAAGGCTTGTTGAGCTTATAGCGTGTGTCTATAAAGCGCTAAGAAAGGCGCGTGGATCTGGCTGTGAAGTGACGATTTCTATCTTCTCCGAACTGAACCGGTTATACGTCGTTGCTGAACCGAGAAACCACTGACGATGACCGCCAAGCTGAGAAAGGAAGAGTCACCGGTGATGCCGGAAATGGAGGTCGCTGGCGTGTCGAGGAATCGCCGAGTGCTCCCGTCCGCCGGCGAGCGAGAAGTGGTAGGGAATTCTCTAGGATGAAGTCGTCGGCGAGACTCTGAACGAAGAAGGAAGTGGTTGAGGAACGGAGAAGGCCTGAGAGATCCATCGGAGGTGACAGCGGAGAAGACCGGAGAGAGAGCAGCCGGAATGTGGACTGGAAATAGCCGCCGAAAAACGGAGGTGATGGCCGGAATTTGGCTGGGTAATTTGGTCGGAAAAAGAGAGAGGGAGGGAGGCCAGAAAAATTAAGGTTTAGGGATTAGGATCAGAACCTTGCTCTGATACCGTGAAAGAATGATTTCCCATGATAATTATTATTGATAACCAGGAGAATAAATAGAGTACAAGACATAAAGGTAGAAGAGTCCAAGTGTAACTCTAAACAAATAGAATCAAATCTAATCTTCTAATTGATTTAGTCTAACAGAAACAACCCTGAAACATCCAAGAAGTCCAAAAAGAGCACCAGTGTGCTCTCGTAAAAGCCATTCCGTGCATACCCAGAGAGCAAAGCATTCTGAACACCGAGTCTCTTCTCTTTGGTGCCGTTAAACACTATCCTACCACTTTCAACCTTTATACAGTTACAATACATGTTAATCAGAGCACTTGCAACAAAGGAATTTTCCAACAAATCTTCATCCCGCAAGGCATGAGCATGAATTTCCTTCCAAATTTCAAGTAGCTCCAAATTTACGCAAGCAGGAAGGACACTCGATATGTGTTGCAATTTTGTCTTTCAGTTGGAGGATTAATTACGGAGATAAATAATTCATTTATTTTGAGTGATCGGAATGTTTGGATGGAAACCACATTCGATCAACTAGAATAAATTATATTGGGCTTGCTGCTTAATATGACTGAACCTATAGGGTCATAGTCAATGCATGAAATTGGATAAAAGAAATGACTATTGGGCTAGGAGCCCAAATATTATTTCTATGATAATTGAGTTTATAACTCATAAAGTCTAATTGGGCTTGACCCAGATTGACTAGGATTAGATTTTCTTGTGTTAATAATCATTTTGTATAAATAGATAGTTTTACAGAAATGTTTAATAACAGATTATTAGAACCCTGGCCATTCCAGACATTAAGAAATAGAAATCAATCCAATTATTCTTAGAAAAAAAAGCTCACTGTGGAGAGAAGAAGAAATACTGGGTCTTTGCTTGCTAATCAACGTTCTAAAATGACGACAGTGTAGCTAATCCGATCGTGCTGTGTGGATACGTATAGAGAAATCACAACTGGGATTCTCATCTCCATGGTTGATTGAATTCAACTGTAAAGAAAGGTTCAACGGTAATCTAAACTCTTTGATAGTTTTGAATTAAATACATGCATAAGATCCGGGATTAGTTAATTGATTTTCCACTAAATTAGATTAATCAATTCCCAACAGTGGTATCAAAGCCTCTTGCATGTTTTAGTTTGATCTAGATAATACGTGAATTATATTTACAAAATATAGTGTTTAGATTCGTGTTCATGTGTTTAATAAAATTAAATATTGGATGATTTAATTTGATTTAAACTCACTCAGAAAATTATTTTTTTTAAAAAAATTGTTCACTGCCGGAATCACTGTTCATTGCACGGGTACTGTAGTGCCGCTGCTAGGTCAATGGCGGCAAGGAATGGCGCCGCTGGGTGCTGAAGTAACCCTAGGCCAGCACCTAATAACAATTACGATGAATCAAATGGATCTCGAACCAAACTATTGGAATCTGTTCAATATTCCATTGAATATAATATACCATCTCCACCTTCTACACCAACATTAGAAGTTCTAATCCTGCTCCTAAATAAGGCCCATTCTTAATTTAGGCCTAGACCAATATCAATCGGCCCCTCTGGGACACCAATCGCTGGATAAAACATTGAACTTCACACCATCGTATTTGAGCCAAGACTTAGGATATGAACAACGATTCAGTTTATCAAGATTAGAAAATAAATAATTGGCATTAGGAGAAGAATTATGGAATTCTGGAAACATTAGGAGAAGAATTCTGGAAAACCAACTTATGGAACATTGAAATTGATAACATCATTATTCCAGTTCAAAATTTGGCATATCAATTTTGGCAGGGGGGTCAAAGGATTCAAGATACATCCAGGGGAATCTGGTGCTAAGATTTGTTACCTAAACATTCATTCTTTATTTGGATGATGGCTTTGGGTAGATTATCAACAATTGACAAGATGCGTGGAATTAACATTCAATTGGGAAACTCAATATATTTAATGTGTGAATCTCATTAAGAGACGGCGACACATTTGTTCGTTCAATGCTCATACACAAAGGAAGTTTTTGAGACAATGGAATTTCCTTGTTTTCAAAACCTGAGGGGGTTAAGAGGTATGCATTCTTTTGTCATAGGTGAAAAGATCAAAGAATAAAGTTTTGCTTACTAATTGTGGTGTTTTACAATATATGGTTAGAGAGGAATCATAGAAGTTTTGGGTCGAAAAAATTAAATGTCAAGAGCTTATGTAATTTTGTTCAAAATGATAGTCTTTTTAAGGCTAAATAATGTATTGTAATAGGGGGGAGGGGGTAGATTGCTGTAAATGATGGTTTCGAGTTTTTAAAGAAACAAAAGAAAATATTCCATCTATTACAGTTTAAAATAAACCTATAGTAAAACAATATCTCTCCCCATTTTCCATTCTCAAATGACTCACAAATACAATTATCTATCCAAAGGGAAACAGTTCTGTTTACAGTGAGCCACGAGTCACCTAACTGCACTAATCCAACCTCCAACCACTACATCGACCCTTGCACAACCTCAATCTACATATGAATTACTCCAACTAAAATAATAAGGCGAACAACTAAACACACATACATATATTTTCTATGTAAGGTCCAAAAAGAAAACAAGCATTCTAATAGACATAAAACAACGAATCAACTGCCTTTAATAAGGAAAAAAATTGGCCGAAAACAAAGAGCTACATACACAGAAGGAAATGATTTAGGGATAAATCCTATGTTAATAACTCCAACATAGAATTCATTATATGACTCTTATCTATGGAGCTTCTACAAACCTATTGATACAAAAGCATCCAATCATTCAGTCTAATTTACGACATAAAGAATAAACAATTTAACAATTTACGACATAAAGAAAAAACAATTTAACAATTATGCTAACTGAAAATTCTACCATAATGATCAACTAAAAATAACTAGCTCATTTTATTAAGACAATTGATTCATCCGTTACAACAGGTTCAAAACGCATACGACTCCATTACCTACATCATCCCATAACTACATCAACCAGAATCTTCATAAATTAACAAAACAAAATTTACAACATCTTAGTTAGACATCCTAACACTGTAAGACCATGTACAATGGTAAAACAACTCCCAAACCACTCTTGTTGTTTCAGTTCATTAAATAATCAATCTCTCTCCTCTATGTGAGGCGCTTGACAAAGTCAGGTTATGGACAGTTCCCATTTTGGAACCCGACCCAGGGGTTTGAAGTAATTCAAACTGTTTTCAACCCCCCACTGTGGGGATTATTGTCCATATTCGATCCCAATTTTTAATTTTGCCCACTCCAAAACCCCCACTGCACATGCTCTAATGCAATCTTATAGCACTAAATATAATGTTCCACAATAGAACTTCATCAAATAGCTTAAATAGAAATGTGACTCGAAACATGCACAAAAAAGATTAACTGTGACAAACAGGGAGCCCGGTAAAACATGTCATATGGCCAACAAAAAAAGTACATGTTTGCAGCTAAAATAAAAAAGATAGAGACAATAGGGTAAAACTTAAAACTAGGGCTTTATTAAACCATCCAACAAAAGATTACATTAATTTAGTTAATCCAAAAGAATCAAAACAGATGAAAAGAGTCAACAATAGAGCAAAAAACAAGGCTAAACAAGTGGCTAATCTGTTATGTTTTCCAGCTTTGTCCTCTTCCACCTTGCATGTTGATGTGGCTAATCTATCCCACACATTGTCCTCTTCCAGCTTGCATGTTGATGTGGCTTGAATAATTTTTCCCTTAACTTCAGTTTGCAATCTTTGTTCTTCTTCCTTGCTCACCTCCTTAACGTATGGAAAATACATCACATCCGGGCCTCCAAACTCCGCTCATCAAACTACTATTTGTCATTAACTTATGGAGTTCATCTTCCTGTGGAAAGAAATTACATAATCCCCACCTGTGTGCCTCCGAAAACCCCAAATGTAGACATCTTCATTTTTCACGGGGGTCCAGTGCTCAGCGTCATCCTTCTAGTGCAATTCTTCCTGTTGAAATGGAGTTTACACCAATAACTTCCGTCTTTTATAGAAGAAATATCACCCCTTCAGATTCCAATATTTTAGATAAGCATGTGATGCCATCATTATGTTTTGTTTTCGATTGGGTTTCCAATACAACATAACTAATCAGAAGCCAACTATTCATATTCTTCAACTATATCTGGTTTTCCAAATGCAATGAACCAGACCTCTTGTATATCAAAATCCATCTAATTCTATCTCCAGAGAGCAGTGGTGGAGGAGTTGAAGCAAGAAGGGGTGAGGATAGGAGGTACATTGGGTGTTTTAAACGTGTGGGAGTGTAAATGTGGAGTTTACCCTTGATATTTGAGCTCCGTGGTTAAAACGCGGGCTAAATATGCATAGGATTGGGCTCAAATCTATGCATGGGAAAGACCAAAAGGAGAGTTAAACATAAGGGGAGGGGTTTTAACCACTTTGGGGTCCCTTTGGAAGGGTCCTTATTTCATAGGGTAATATTTGTATTCATGACTTGATGTTTATTTTTTCAAATTCTTAGATTACTCTACCTTTATGTAATATGAATATTTGTGTTTGATTTATGGTTTGCATTCTTGTAAGATTTATGTCATGTTATGATTTATGATGCATCTATAGGTTCGTCATAGTATAATATCGTTACAGGCCAAATTGCTATCTTGAGAGTGTTAGATTAGGGCTAATGTAAGTTCGAGAGTAGCGGGAGATGAGTGAATCCATGCTACCTTGAGAGTATTGTCCTGATTATTATACTCTATTTCTAATTTGCTAGTTGTGCAAGTGATTGCATGTTAGAGGCGTTAGACTAATTTCTAAAAAGGAGAAACTCTTGGCTTACCCCAATAGATAAGCATGATAGTTTGTAGTGACTATGGTCGTGGCCACCCTAGAGTCATCACGAGATGCCAATTCCTTTACTTGTCTAGGCCTAGGATTGGTGTCCATAGTAGAGTGCCCAAGATGTATTTCCCTCACACTCGTATCTAACGGTTGTGACCTATGCAAGGCTTAGTTCCTTTTAGCCGATGCTCATTAGCATTGGGAGTGAGATGACGGGGAAGTAAGAGTGGATCCAATAGGTTGACCGATGTTATTTTCCTAATTACAGAGGTAGTGATGTGGTTATTGAAGGGCAGGCGAACCTTTGTGTAACAAACATTGGGAATTTTGGGCAATCTCCATACTATGTGACATACGCATGAGGATAGGTATATATGGTTATATGTGATAGAATTTAGGATCAAAGTCATCAATGGGTCATATTACGCAAATACCCCAAGACTAGTTAATTATAGCATTTACTCTCTTTGCTTGCATGCTCAATAGTTGTTAGACGCAAACCCCTAAATTATTTGTTCCCAAGCAGTAGCTATTCCCGACACAAAATCAAAATGACATCCGATTGTCTAAAGCTAACTGTTGAATTTTAGTGTCTCCGTGGATGACCCTGGACTTGCCACTATGTACATTATAGTTGTTAATGTGACTAAGGGAGCAAAATTTACAAATTTTTATCCTTCATAACTTTGCACTTCGTGGATAATTTGAGCTTTCCTGTAAGGTTAAGAACGACCCTGATGGATGCAGGTCAAGTTTTGGCGCTGCTGCCGTGGATACTAGTTCTAATTTGATTGTTATCTTACATAACTAGTTGGTAGAGTAGTTTGTGCCTTATTTTTCTTGTTGTATTTTTGTTTGTGTCTTTTTTGTGTATTTGTTATTTTTCTGAGTAGGTATTGCTTGAGTTCTAATCTCAACCGAGAACACTTGCAGTATGATTCCGAAGTTTTTGTTTTTTCTTTTTTTTGTTGAATATATATATATGTGTGTGTGTGTGTATGTGGAGAAGAGAGGCACAGCGAGTGAGGTTTTGTAGGATATGTCATTGCGACCACCTTATGGAGTGTTGCTCTTGGTTTCGCGAACATAAGAGAGAGAGAGAGAGAGGTAGGAGTAGTTTGTTCGCAAAACCAATTGGATCGAGAATGGTACCCATACTATGATTCTCCCAATTCGAGTTGAATGGTAACCTGAATTCATGGTATGACGATGAATCGGTAAACTAACACTTTGAGATAGATAGATGGCCTTCACCTACCTATACAACGCCCCAAAACCAATCCCTGGGATTAGTTTTTGAGTCCGAGCGTGAATGAGTGTTGAAACCTTGGCTAACTCGGTTAGAACTGCTGAGTTGCTCCCAACACGAATGATTAATAACACTAGACACTTGGGAGTTCCCAAATTCGGTTATGGAGAAATTTGTAAGCTACAGTGATTTAGTCGGAATATCAAATAAATTCGCAAGCACAAATCTTGGAGAACAATTGAGATCTGCAAGCATAAACCCTAGGTTTTGGTTCCGGAGTACTCTAGAAAGAGAAAACAATCTCGAAAAATATTATTATGAATGGCTAAATAATATTAGAAAAATAGGTCTTTAAATACAAAAAGAAAAAACTAGAAATAATAAAGAAAAATAATTTCGGAATTCCAATCGAATAAATTTTGAAATAAAATTAAAATCGAAAAAAACAATTTAAAAAATACATTAAATTCTGTTTTGAGGCCTAAAACAACCTCAAATGGTGATTTTGGCTACTGCCCATCGTTGAGGTGGTTACAACGCATCTGGCCCTGCTAGATTTAGACTCCGAATGCAAAAGTTAAGCTGAAAACTGCATCAGCCTTTACGGCGATTCATCGCTTCTTCAATCTTCACCGCCATTCACCCTGCATCAGTCTCCTCCACATCTGAAGAACTCGACCCCATGTTCTCTTCAGGATAGAGAATCTCATCCTCATGGTACTCA
This sequence comes from Rubia tinctorum, assembly GCA_032355605.1. Taxonomy (NCBI): domain Eukaryota; kingdom Viridiplantae; phylum Streptophyta; class Magnoliopsida; order Gentianales; family Rubiaceae; genus Rubia; species Rubia tinctorum. Next base: position 13,044 of record JAULKM010110698.1, read on the forward strand.
TAAATATCAGCCACGTTAAAAGTGTTGGAAATACTTATAGTATCCGAAAGAGCCACAACATAAGCATTATCATTAATCATTCACAACACCTTAAACGGACCATGCTTACGTGGTTTGAGCTTACTGTACGTGCCAACTGGGAATTGCTCCCTGCGCAAGAATACCATGACGTCATCTCCTTCCTTGAAAACCTTGAATCTCTTACGCTTATCAGTAGCCTCCTTATTCTTTTTTCCAGTAGCCTCCAAACAAACCTTAACAGATTCTTGTCTCTCCACAATCTTCTTAGACAAATTTTCGGCCAACTTACTAACTCCAGGAGCCTTTGGCAGCTCGACTAAATCTACCACATGCTTCGGAACAATAGTATAAACAAGAGAAAATAGAGATTTTTCCGTAGCTGAATGAACTGCACTATTATAATCAAATTCGACCTGAGGTAAAGCCACATCCCACTACTTCGGCTTCTCACCACAAACACTATGAATCATATTTCCCAACGTCCGGTTTGTAACCTTAGTCTGCCCGTCAGTCTGGGAAGCTATAGAACTCTTATTGAAAGCAGTCCCAAACATCCGGCAAAAAGTAATCCAAACATGACTAAGGAATTTCGTATCCCTGTGTTAAGTAATGGATCTCGGAACTCCATGGAGATGCACAACTTCCCAATAAAATAGCTTTGTAATATTAGACACATTAGCAGTCTTTTTGCATATAATAAAACACGACATCTTGGAAAATTTGTCCACCACTGCGAACACATAATCTACTCCACGTTGGGTACGAGTCAATCCCAAAACAAAATCCATAGACAAATCTTTCCAAATATCTTCTAGAACAGGTAATGGCATAAAAATACCAGTATTTTGAGACTAACCTTTAGAAACCTGACCGATATAGCACTTCTTCACAATGGTTCTCACGTTCCTCTTCAAATGCGGCCAATAATACCTATCTTCCATACTCGCAATCATCTTATCTCTTCCCAAATGACCACTGAGTCCTCCACCATGTAAATCCTTAATCAGTTTCTCCTTCAACGAAGAGTTAGGGATGCACAACTGATCTCTTATCAACAAGTAGCCATCACAAACATGATAATCTGCTCCATTAAGGTTGTCCTCGTTGCAGTTCACCCATATCTCCTTAAGTTCAGCATCTTCCTCATACAACTCCTTTAGATATTCATAACCAACTATCTCATATGCCAAAGTAATCAAGAAAGAGGCCCTTCTACTCAGAGCATCGGTCACCTTAATCAACTTTCCCGACTTATGCTGAATAATGAAAGGAATGTTTTACAGAAAACTGACTCATCGAGCTTGCATCTTATTAATCATCTTCTGACTATGGAGAAACTTTAAAGCTTGATGATTAGTGTACAAAAGGAACTCCCTCCGAATCAAGTAACACTCCCACTGTCTTAGAGCCCTAAAAACATCACAGAACTCCTGATCATATGTACTCAATTTTTGCTGAGCCTCCGTAAGTTTCTCACTGAAAAATGCCACTGATATCTTCTCCTGGGATAGCACAACTCCAATCCCTATGCCACTGGCATTGCATTCTACTTCAAAAACCTTATATAAATCAGGAAAAGCTAATAACAGTGAAGTACACATATTTTCCTTGATCAAGGGGAAAATCTGTTCCTGATTGGGACCCCAAAGGAATTTTCCCTTCTTCAAACACTCAGTTATGAGAGCATTCACATCACTAAAATTTCAAACAAAACATCTATAAAACATAGCTAGACCATAGAAACTACGTACTTCCGTTACAAACGTAGGTGTTGGCCATTCACGAATAGCACACACCTTATCCTCGTCAACCTAAATTCCACATTCACCAACAATGAAACCGAGAAAAAGTAACTTGTTTGTGCTGAACGTACACTTTTTCAGGTTAATGTACAACTGAATTTTGAGCAAAACCTGCAACACTTGCCTTAAATGCTTTAAATGCTCCTCTTTGGTCTTGCTATAAATAAGGATGTCGTCAAAGTAAACCACCACAAAAGAACCAATGAAAGGGCGTATAACCTGATTCATCAATCTCATAAAGGTGCTAGGGGCATTGGACAATCCAAGAGGCATCACCATCCATTTATACAGTTCATCCTTGCTCTTGAAAGTCGTCTTCCACTCATCTCCTGGCCTTATACAAATATGATGATATCCACTCCGAAGATCAATCTTTGAAAACACCTTCGAACCTGCCAGCTAATCAAGCATGTCCCCCAATCGAGGAATCAGAAACCGATACTTGATAGTAATCTTGTTAATGGACCTACTATCTACACATATCCTCCACTGATTTCCCTTCTTGGGAACAAGAAGAACGGGTACCGCATAAGGACTCATACTCTCACGACTAAACCCTTTCTTCAACAAGTCTTCAATCTACTCCCTCAGAATCTCATTCTCCTTTGGAATCATACGATAGTGTGGGAGATTTGGAAAGCTAGATCCGGGAACCAAATCAATCCGATGTTGAATATCCCGCATAGAAGGTAACTCACTTGGAAGCTCGTCACCAGTTAACTGCTCGAAATCCCCCAAAATAGTCTCCACTGGAATCGGTGCCTCCTCCTTTTCAACATTCAACAATCCCTTCATCACCACAGGATAAAAATAACCAGCTTCAGCAACAACCTAATCAACTTCATATTAACCTCGTGTCATAACCAGAAAATTCAACTGCTTATTTCTTTAGACATTGTAAAAACACTGAACATGAGCCATAGAAATCTTATGTCCGCCTTATGAAAATAGCATGACGTATTCACGCCCCTTGTGTATAATTTTATTATCAAACTGCCAAGGCCGCCCCAACAACACATGGCACACATCCATATCAAGTACATCATATATCACGTTATCCCTGGAATGCTTCCCAATTGAAACTGGAACAATACAAGTTAACTTCACCCTAACCTGTTTACCCTTACTAACCCAACCTAAGATATAAGGTTTTTCATGGGGCTCAGTGGGTAATTTCAGATACTCAACTAATTTCGCAGAAACAAGATTTTCAGAACTACAATTATCCACAATTAAATTGCACAACTTATTATTAATCAAATAGTGGGTTTTGAAAAGATTCTTACGCTTCCCTTCGTCATTGGATGACAATAAAATTCGCTGCAACACAATGCTAACTTTCTCAGTTGTCTCTTCTTTCACAAATTTAACTCTTTCATACTCATCTGCTTCATCATACTCGCCATCCTCTTCCAGAAGATCCACGGTTCTCGATTGGCAAACATTCGATATGTGCCCCACACCACCACAATGAAAACACTTTTTACCACATGGCTTAGAATATAGGTTAGGCTGTCTCTGCACCGGTATCCTGGTTGGGAACACCTTCTTTTCTTATGCACCAGCTGAACCACTTCCAGCAGTACCTACATTAGAATCCTTAGCTACCACTGTCTTCTCCTTACTCCCGAATGACTCGAAATCGCTTTGAGGGTGACATTTTCAAATGCTAGAATAGCCACCACCTCTGCTTAGAGGTGAATTCTCCATCATCTCTGCCTTCAAGGCCACCGTTTGAGCCTCGGTTACAGTCCAAACGGTCTGTAACCCCATATTCTCCTGTATTAAAGGTTTCAGGCTTCTGATATATCAAGCCACTTTATGATTCTCAAAGTCGCTAAGTTCACTACGTTCACTATGATACATAAATTCAGTCGTGTATTCCTGGACTGACCTCCTTCCTTGGGAGCATTCAATGTACATCTTGTACAATATTTGCTCATAATCAGCGGGAAAAAATTGATCTAGCATCAACTGTTTCATCCTTCTCTAAGATCTGATCGTATTCTTGTTTCGGTTGTGCCTTGAGTCAACCAGTCCGTCCCACCACACAATAGCCGTACTCTTCAACTTAACCACGATCATCTTGACTTGCTCGTCCTCAGGAATTTCCATGACCTCAAAAAATAGATCCACTTTGATTTTCCAATCAAGCAACTCCTCTACACTCATGGATCCATAAAAGAAGGGGATGTCATCCTTAACCCAGTAATAAGGATTGTTCCATCAATTTCCCTGGTCCGTCACACTTTCTGTCTCGGTCAATTCATCATTCAAACTAGATGAATCTTCGACAACATTCTTTCCCCTTGGATTCCTCCTGGCTGATCGCTTGCCATTGTTCAGAGTCTCCATCCACATCGAGAATGCCTCCAGTTCTCTACTCATTGCAGCCAGTAATACGATAATCACATCTCCTTTCACCTTGGTTAATGGTTGATCACTCATCGTGAATCAATGGAAAAGGGTAGGGAAAATCCTTATCTGATACTAATTGATGCAGTCAGAAAATCAAAGAGATCCATAAGCATGAATCTTGAAGAACAATTAAGGTCCTTAAGCACAAACCCTATGTTTTGGTTCCGGAGTCCTTCAGAAAGAGAAAACAATCTAAAAAAATATTATCATGAATGAATGAATAATATTATAAAAAGATGTCTTTAAATAGAAAAAGGAAAAATGGAAATAATAAAGAAAAGGAATTTCAGAATTAAAATTGGAATTATTTTCGAAAATAAAATAAAATAGTAAAATGTTGTTTTGAGTCTTAAAACGATCTCAAATGGCTATTCTAGCTTCTGTCCCCATACTAAGGAATAAGACCCTGATCGTCTCGTCGAGACGGTTCGAACACATCCGGCCTCGCCTAATTCTTACTCCGAACGCAAACGTTACGCTGAAAACTGTATCGGACCTTTACGGCGATTCATCGCTTCTTCAAACGCCCTGCATCATACAACTAATATGACTAAGAAATAGGAATTACTCTGATTATAATTGTATAGCGACATTAGAGATTAGGGAACTCAACTCTTCTTAAGCATTGAGAGAGTTGAAGGGCAAGTGAGTAACTTGATGGAAAGGATGAGCCAACTAGAAGCCCAATATTTCGAAAATGAATCATCCTTGGTTGAACATAAAATTTTGGTAAATGAATCTGAAGGGGATCAGGAGTTTTTTGTTGAAAGCGAAGAAGTTGAGAAATGGGTTATTGTACTTATTTAATCATTTAAACATTTTATCATCTCCATCCCAACTTTACCTATAGAACAAACTCCCATAGAGAAGCCCACAAAATAGGCTAAGCTTCCAAACCACCTATTTCCTTTAGGGTTGAGTCCTTCTCTACTACATCTTCCACTTGGAGGATTATCACCCCTACCTCTCTATTTTTTGTTGCTTATTGTGATGGAGTACAAACCAACACCATATGGATAATATTAGGGTCGTGCAAATGACCTTAAAAATACAGAGCTTCTTAAAAAGCAACCTGAGCCTTAAATTTGGATAAGTTAGTTTATCTTTGAAAAAAGGGGAAATCCTCACCTTTATCCTCACACTCTTACTACAAAATCACTAGACGCTACCACAATCCATCACATAAATCACCACTAGATACAGAACCTAGGCTGCACACCAGTTGTTTACTTGTGTGGATGTTTATTGATACTTGGTTAGTGGATTTGTAATGGTTTGGATTGAATTTCAAGTTGGGTTAGAATTTGAGGGAATTGACGTGATGACAGTGCATTGGGAAGTGATTATTGCACATTGATTTATTTACCTCCCTTACTTTTCATATCATGTTTCTTATTTGAGGAATATGTGCTTTAAGTGTGAGGGAGAAAAAGATGTCTCATTGCATTGTATTGTAGATATTCATTGTTTTTGGTATGTTTTTCCATTTGAGTTTTTTTTTGTTTTGGAACATTATTACAATTTGTGTGCATGTTTGTTTTGTAGGAAACATATGGTGTTTCAAAGGAAAGCGAGCAAACAGGGTTAGGAGGAGTCCAACTCACAGACCGTGTAGATGTAAATGGTTCGTGATGCTCAAAATTATTGCACATTTTTGAATAAGAATATTTTTTTTACCAATTATGGAAATGATTGATGGATACATTTATATGAAATTTTGCAATATAGATTTACAACGGAGAAACTATGGAGTTTACGTCAATTTGTATTATGCACATGTATAATCAGTTCTAAATTTCTCATATCTGATGAGGTTAACTAGACTCATATATACGAATGAATTGTTTGAATCAGCAACCAATGTAACTTGAAACTCACGTTCCACATGGCTCATATGTGTGGTGCCTACTCCTGCGCCTTGGAGACAATCAGGCCAATCACTTGCTAGAGTTCACCTACAAAAAAGTCATACCCTAGTTGTATACGACCAGATGCAATACAGATTATGGTTTAATGTTGATGCACATTATGGAAATGTTCGATGGGAGTACAAATAGCTTGCGCAAGCTGGGGATGCAAGAGGTACTAATTGTTAAATCTTAATTTTAATTTATTGAATTATAATGTCCTTGGTATAACTATTTTATCAACTTGAACTTTGAACAACACGGCCGCCTCACATCCAGGGTTACATACACCTTCTGTGTTTCTACCAACACAGTGAACCTGTACCGCATGTCTGTCATAGTTAACATAGCCCGCAACGTGCTCAAGAAGGTCAAGGATCCACCTCCAAGAATCTCCACATCCGACAAGGATCCTACAACACTCAACCAGTACAAATGCAGTCTCATCCATGAACTTTGTCTCTTCGATCTGATATGTACTTAATTTGTCACAATTCTTTAAACAATCCATCTGCATTGTAAACGTAACTCATTCTACCTTTTATCAAAACTCTTATCCCCATTCCTTAGCATGAACTACAGAGTTGTGCTATTCTAAATGTGCTCTACTATCTTAAAATAAAATCATTTCGGTGTACGATAAATATATAACAAACATCTAAAAATCTCTTATATATTTTTCATGAAATTCATGTACCAGTGAGTACTTAGTAGATAATCCAGCTTCCACCAATCATTTTCATGCACAAATAACCACCAAACCACAGACCTGAAACTACGATGACATTACGATCAATTTGATCCAAAATCAAGGTTCTTAATTTTAACTACCTAGAGTCAGGGAGAAAATATCCCAACTCATAAAGTTACACAAAAATGCTTAACTCCGGAACACATCAACATACATACAAGGGAAACACCATTTCACAAGAATTATGGCAATACGGAAGCTCAGTAGTATTGTCCACGCCATTTCATAAGAATTATGGAAATACAGAAGCTCAGTAGTATTGTCCTTGTTGCAACCCTAACACATACAATATTACAATATCGTGTAACTAAGGAAGATCTATAAAAACATGTTCAATACCTAACTAATAACAATTACAATGAATCAAATGGTTCTCGATTCAAACTACTGCAATCTGTTTAATATTCAATTAAATATAATAAACCATCCCACCTTCAACACCAACATTCGAAGTTCTAATCCTGCTCCAAAATAAGGCCCATTCTTAATTTGGGCTGGACCAATATCAATCGACCCATCTGGGTTACCAATCGCCGGATAAAACATTAAACTTCACACCGTCGTATTTGAGCCAAGACTCAGGAAATCAACAACGATTCAATTCATCAACATAAGAAAATAAATAATATAAAAAGTACTCAATACGCCCCTCAAAAATGTTGAAACATAAGGAGAAGATTTCTGGAAAACAAACTTATGGAACATTGAAATTGATAACATCATTATTCCCGTTCAAAAATTGGCACATCAATTTTTGCAGGTAGATCAAAGGATTCAAGGTATATCCAGGGCAATCTGGTGCAAAGGTTTGTTACCTTAGCAATCATTCCTTTTTTGGATGATGGCTTTGGGTAGATTATCAACAATGGACAGGGTGCATGGAATTAACATTCAATTGGGAAAATCAATATACTTAATGTGTGAAGCTCAAGAAGAGACGACTACACATTTGTTCGTTCAATGCTCATACACGAAGGAAGTTTTTGAGACAATTGAATTTCCTTGTTTCAAAACCTGATGGGGTTAAGAGGTATGCATTCTTTTTGCCATACGCGAAAAATCAAAGAAGAAAGTTTTCCTTACTAATTGCAGTGTTTTACAATGTATGTTTAGAGAGGAATGGTAGAATTTTTAGGTCGAAAAATCTAGATGTTAGGAGATTATGTAATTTGGTTCAGAATAATAGTCTTTTTAAGGATAAATGATGTATTGTAATAGGGGGTAGATTGTTGTAAATGATGGTTTTGAGTTTTGAAAGAAATGAAAGAAAATATTCCATCTATTACAGTTCAAAATAAACCTATAGTACAACAACATCTCTCCCCATTTTCCATCCTTAATTGACTCACAAAGATAATTGTCTATCAAAAGGAAAATAGTTCTGCATATAGCGAGCCATGAGTTAGCTTACTGCACTAATCCAACCTCCAACACTACCTCGACCCTTGGACAACCTCAATCTGCATATGTATTACTCCAACTAAAAGAATAAGGCAAACAACTAAACACACATGCATGCATTTTCTGTGTTAGGTCAAAAAAGAAAACATGCATTCTAATAGACTTACAAAAACGAAGCAACTGCCTTTAATAATGATAAAATTATCTGAAAACAAAGAGCTACATATACATAGAAGGAAATGGCTTTTGTAATAAATCCCACGTTAATAACTCCAACACACAATTCATAATACAACTCTTATCGATGGAGATTCTACAAAATTGTTGATACAAAAGCATCCAATCATTCTTTCTAATTTACAACATAAAGAATAAACCACTTAACAATTATTCTAACTGAAAATGCTACCATACAAATCAACTAAAAATAACTAGCTCATTTAATCAAGACAATTGATCCATTAGTTACAACAGGTTCAAAACACACGCATCTCCATTACCTACATCATCCCACAACTACATCAACAAGATTCTTCATCAAATAACAAACACAAAATCACAATATCTTAGTTAGACATCCCAACACTGTAATGTTATCTTATAGTACTAAATATAATGTTCCACAATAGAACTTCCTCAAATGGCTAAAATATAAAGGTGACTTGAAACATGCACAAAAAAATAACTGTGACAAACAGGGAGCTCAGTAAAACGTTGTCATATGACCAACATTAAAAGTACATATTCGTAGCTAAAATAAAAAAGATGGAGATCATAGTGTAAAACTGAAAACTAGGGCTTCATTAAACCGTCCAACAAAATATTACATTAATTCAATTAATCCAAAAGGACCAAAACAGATGAAAACAGTCAACATTAGAGCAAAAAACAAAGCTAAACAAGTGGCTAATCTATTATGTTTTCCAGCTTTACCCCATTATCTCTTTATTATCAACATATTCCAAGGCTCTACCCCACACATCATCTTCTTCCTGCTTGCATGTTGATGCGGCTTGAATCATTTTTTGCTTCACTTCAGTTTACAATCTTTGTTCTTCTTCCTTGCTCACCTCCTTAACGTATGGCGAAGATATCACATTGTCGTGCCTTTGAACTTCGGTCATCAAACTAATCTATGTCATACACTTACGGAGTTCATTTTCCTGTGGAAAGCAATTACATACTCCCCACCCGTGTGCCTCCAAAAACCCCAAATGTAGGCATCTTCATTTTTTTCGGGGGTCCAGTGCTCAGCCTCATCCTTCTAGTGTAATTCTTCCTGTTGAAATGGAGTTTGCACCAATAGCTTCCGGCTGTTATAGAAGAAAAATCATCCCTTCAGATTTTGCTATTTTTGATAAGCATGTGATGCCATCGTTATGTTTTGTTGTTGATTGGGTTTCCAATACGACATAACTAATAAGAAGCCAACTATTTATATTTTTCAACTATATATGGTTTTCCAAATGCAATGAACCAGACGTGTTGTATCTCAAAATCCATCTGATTCTATCGTCGGAGAGCAGTGGTAGAGGAGTTGAATCAAATAGGTGTGGTGAGAGGAAACACATTGGGAGTTTTAAACGTGTGGGGAGTGGAAATGAGAAGTTTCCCCTTGACATTTGAGCCACGTGGTTAAAATGTTCTCTAAATATGCATAGGATTGAGCTCAAGTCTGTGCATGGGAAATACCAAGGGGGGGGGGGGGCATTTTCAACCACTTTGGGGGCCCTTTAGACGGGTTCGTATTTCATAGGGGAATATTATTACTCATGAGTTGATG
>JAULKM010110715.1:0-23124 GCA_032355605.1 Rubia tinctorum
GGGGGTGGTTTAGTTTTTCTAAGTTACAAATTGAGAGATGAAACGACTAGAATATAAAGAAATATATGCTAATTATGCAATAAACTAAGAAAGGAGGATGAAAACACAAGTTACGAAACCTTGGACGCAATTGATTTCAACTTCCAAGCCTCTCATAGTTCATATTAAAAAAATCAACCATTTTCATCTTGATTACCTATTGTGAATGCTGCACCTTCAATTTTATAAATAAACATTTTGTTCTTCTTAAGAGTAATCTACAAAAGTGTTCAACGACTATTTGTAAACCTCATCAATGATCACTTTAGACAATTGATGCCTAATGACATTTGATCAATGTCATCATGCACAAAGAACCAATACACTTGATAACACATAAAAACATTCTACCAAATGTCAAGTCATTTAACCAACAAATGCATTCCCTAGGGTTAATCAAGAAAGATTGGTAGTAAAAACTTTCCTATTAGTGCTACCTTAGGACAAATATGACAAATATGGACATTATCACATTCATCTAGAAATCTTAGCATCATCTACACAACTGGAAATTCTAATTCCATGTTCTAGGATTTCATACCAAAGGGATAAGAAATTGTGCACATATCCTAATTCCTAACATGTCATCGTATAAACATTTCATATTCTCAAACATCTAATCTCATATATGAAGAAAAATACCACATTCATATCACAATAAACGCATAATAATCAAGATTCATAAATGAGAAATGAATGCTTCTCACTACATGGCTTTGGAAACCTCAATCAATTGCTTCCAAGAGATGAGTTTAGCTACTAAAAATCATAATAATATCCATAGTAAAATCAAACATGAACAAAGATGAAAAGAGATAAAAATAAAACTGAAACTAGGGTTTGAAGAAGAGGAAATTCGGCCAAATCAAGGATAAGAAATGAGAGGTGTAAAATGCTATTTGTAGTACAAGAGGATGATTAAAAATGCCACTTGATGCTGGTCTATCGTGAGCCATGAGTGACATCTCATTCCTCCTGACCGGTGTCGTCGCGAGCTATGAGAGAAATCCCACTGCTCACGACATGTGTAAATTCCAGCCATTCAAACTTCAAACCTCTTGTATTTTGTAGCCTTTCTCTTCAATCTTCCTTTTTCATGCCTTCATGTCTTCAACCCTTAATTGTCATCTTCAAATCTTCAAATATCTTGCCTATCACAAAAAAATTACCTAGAAAAGTGATAAGAGCGCAAAAGTTGCTCTTAACTCTCCTAGGAGCATTTCAAGGCAAAACTAAAGATCTAAAGCACAAAAATACACAAAAGTAAGTCCAAAATGTCCTAACACTATTATATAAAATGAACACATCAACTAGTTACTGTCAGAATTTTTCTTTGTATTGCAGCTACTAAAGAATGGTCTATACAACAATTGGATGTGAATAATGCATTTCTACATGGAACATTTCTTCATGGAACTTTAGATGAAACTGTTTACATTAAAGCACCACCAGGCCGTAGCATGGAGAGAGATCAGAAGGCATGTTTACTAAAGAAATCCTTATACGACCTTAAACAAGCTAGCATGCAGTGGAATCAGGCTTTCACATATGCTCTTTGTGAATATATGGTTTCATTTAGTCATCACATGATCCTTGCATATTAATCTTTAGCTAGCCTAATGTCACATTATTCTTAGTGGTTTATGTTGATGATCTTCCAATCACAGAAAATTCTGAGAAGGTTGTCCCAGGTGTTAAGGCTTACTTGAACTTAGAATTCTGTGTTAAAGACCTTGGGGATGCAAGGTTCTTTCTTGGAGTAGAAATTAACATAACTTCTGCAGGTTTACATCTTCACTAGCAAAAGTATATTTTGGAGCTCCTCAAACTGGCAGAAATTCACAATACTAAACCTACAACAACTCCACTTCCTTCTGATGCGCAATTAACAGAATACAAGTATCCTACACTTGATGATCCATCAATTTATAGGTGAATAATTGGAAAGCTACTATATTTGAACTTTACTAGGCCATATATTAGTCATGCAGTACAACACCTAAGTTAGTTTGTTCACCATCCTACTAACGCATAATTTAAAAGTTGTTCATGTTCTCAAATATTTGGATGGGACACCATCGATCTATCCATGTATTTTACAATGGAAGTCAACCACAGTTGACTTAGCTCGCACGCGTACTTAAAGGTCAAACCTTTTGACATCGATCTATCTATGAAGGTTTGCAATGGAAGTCAAGCCACCGTCGACCTAGCTAACACGAGTAACTTTTGACATCGATCTATATATGTAGGTTTACAGTGGGAGTCAAGTTATGGTTGACTAAGCTAACTCAAGTACTTAAAGGTTGAAACTTTTGACATCAATCTGTCTATGTAGGTTTAGAATGGGAGTTGGCGCATGGTGGGCCATAGAAAAGTACTTAAAGATCGATCCTTTTCCATCGATCTATTTTTGGAAGTTGAGCAATGGTTTGCCTATGAAGATAGAGGTCAAACCTCGAATTTCATTTAATTATGCTAGGCGGTGGAAACCATGCGACATCGCACATCCTTTCAATGTTATCAAAACCACGTGAGATGGTTTACCGACATCAAACTAAAACCTTATTGGGCCATATTATGATTTTGGGCTATCACGAGCCACATAAAGCCCGCGTTCCAGACTCGCAGCGCGACCGATGTCGGTCACCTATTGGACGATGAAAACATTTTAGCGAGCAAACAAAATTTTCAGCCCCCCAATTTTGGAAAAATTGCACATATCCTATCTAAACTCATTTCTAAACAAAAAAAATCCCACTTCCCATCTTCTCCAACTCTCTCGGCAAAATACATTCCTCCAACTTTTCATTCAAACTATATGAAAAAAATAAACTAGTGTACCATCAAATGCATTCAATGACTTCTTTTAAACTACCACAACTACTGAAGGGTGGAACATCTCCAGATGCAAATTGAAGTTGTTTTCATCCATAACTTGTTAAAATTTCTATTGTTTGGTGAATTTATTTTCTTATCTCTTTTGGATGAAAAAAATTCTGAATCTTCTCTTGATTTGTGATGCTTATGTTACATGTTATCTAGTGTATGATGTTGTTGTTATGCATATAATGTCATGTATAGCAGATGAGAAGTACTAGTAATAGATTAAGGTTGATTCTAGACAAGAATGTTATTTTTGCTAGAACATTTCTTCAATGTCTAAAATCGGTCATGAGCTGTCGGCCCTTGCGACAAGAAATCTAACCGTGACCAATCTTGCATGCATGCAAAGAAAATTATGTCATTCTTTTTTACATAGGAAATTCATGCTATGACTAACATTAGTGAAAATTGTGATATTATATATAACATGATGCAATATAATTGAGGTCAGTAGACCACAACATCTCAAAGGAGGAAATCAATGGTAACTTTCACTTCACAAAGAACATGTTATAAGTATTAGTTTTGTACAAGTACGATTGTTGTATATTTCATTTGCGGATTGCCTATCTCTAACACAATCTATGCTTTATGTGAAATAGTAGTAACGGACAGGGAGAATAATTCAATTTGATCACAACACGTCTATTTCGGTAAGGGTCATGTACCAAATGTTTGAATCAAATGGATCATTATATTATTGTGAATATCAATACAAATGCCACTCTTGTAATACCCTCTCGGGGTTTTTTCATGCTATTATTGTTAATGCCGTATAGAAATTATGTAATGGAGATTGACTATCGATAACAGAGATACAAGAGATTTTATTTTAGTTTTTTGTTTTCAAAGTTTGTAATATGTTATTGTAGTGGTGGTTCTGTCATGGGCTTCTATTTCGCATAAGTTGGACATAAATTAAATATTGTGTGTCGTTCGGCCATTACCTGTGACATTGATGATTAAAAATCTGTGCCAACTGCAATAAAATACTAAAATATGTAAAGTTGATAGATGTCTCGAAAAAAACACTACTAACACCGAGTGTTTCATTGGTGCTCGACCATGCCAGCTGAGTCGGTTGAATCTACTGTTAGCCGATATCGTTAACTAACTAGAGAGGCATCATTCATACATTGTGTTTGAACAAAAATATGACATTCAATGAGTGTGGTATCAATTATGCTTTCGGTAAAACCGATTTTGGTTGACAATGTTACCCTCGGTCATACACCACACTATCCGAAGTTGCTGAGTCGTCGGCCGGGGTGTCGGACAAAACTTTCATATATTTTTTTGAAAAAATTGAGGTGTAAATATAATTTTTACTACACCACTATTTACATAAGTTATTTTTTAAAGGATGTAAAAATCCCTCAAGAGCTAAGGTAAAAATTCTTGTTTCTTGTAGAGTTTTGTGGTTTGTGGCATAAACGGGGCTATAACAAAAAAATTCTGGAGCTGGCTGGAATTTCTGTATGATTGACTTATTAGAAAACAGCTGGGAGTTGGCCGATGTGAGAAAACACGAATTAGTGGCGTTGTTTTTTGGATTTATTGGATAAATTTTGGAATTTTGAGAGCAAGAACATAGTCTAGAAGTTAATTTCTTGTTTTTTATCTTTAAAAGGTCAGTATGTGCATACATTGGTTGGGAGTAGATTTATGATGTTTATGATCTTGAAATGATTACAAACCAAAATTGGCAGGGAGTAAATTTCTGGAGTTTATGATCCTGAAACAGCCAGTATGGCTACACTGACCAAAATTGGTTGGGAGTTAATTTCTAAATTTTCTGACCTTGAAATGTTCCTTATGGGCGCACTAACCATAATTGGTTGGGAGTATATTTCTGAAGTTTCTGATCCTTAAATGTTCATGATTGTCATCGAAAACCAATAGCTTATCTATTTCATCACTTAAGAGATGCATATGGTAGAAGTTTTTTTTGTCTGAGATGTACTGCACATGCTATGCAAACAATTAGCTGCATTGAATTTCTTTTCAAAGAAGACCAATCTCTGTTTCAAAGGCCTTGGTGTGAACTTACAGGATAGAAATAGCAACAGACATGAAGATCCTTAGAAAAGGTTGTAACTACACTATCAAGGTAGAACTTACAGTTCAAGGTCTTAGATTCCACCAAGGTTAGTCACACTATGTGAAGAATTGACGCTACACCTGCCTTAGATCATAGACCTCATCATTAAACAACACTCTTGAAGATTCGGGATTCAAAACTCAGTCTAGCATCATTAGAAGGGCTCAACTGCTCGAGGTAGAAGCAGGCAAGGGGCATGTAGGGGAAATCTACTTCTAACCTGCTCGAGAGAACAATTCATTTCGGTTCCACATTGAGACCTTAATTCATAGGATGAAATACACATTTGGAAATGCCGGATACTAAACTAGCCACAACCATATATGAAGATCTCACTCCTCTACTCTGAGGTAGAAGTGGATACAGAAAGGCTGAGTAGCATGGCTTGGTTATGCACCTCTCAAAAGGCCTCTCTTGTTTGAGGTGGAAGCGGATTGAATTGGACACGAGAGCATGTTCTCCAGCCTTCCAGCAAAACTATACTTTCAATTTACTGATTGCATTAACCCCAAACATTATGGGGTCCGTATTTAGCCTCTTACCCAAAGGCAAGAGTTGGGGGGGGGGGGGTTGTAAGGTAATAGGGGCAAGGTGGCTATTTTAGCAACCCACCCCCTTTAGACTTTTCTAAACATATATAATATTTACCATATTCACTTAAAAATTAACAGAATAAGAAAAATATTAGAGGGTTGGCAATAAAATGGCGTGTTGTGCCATGTAACTGTTTAATTTTCCCAAAATTTTCACTGGGTCTACTAATACTATACCTTATTATGACCCTTATTATAAAGCCCATATTATGCAGGGTTATGATTTACATGCCTAAAATTTGTAACCAGTGATTTTTTTACTATTCTAAACAATCATGTAGGAAATGTTTTGCAATTGTAAACATTTTCGGCTAAATTTAAATTTTCAATTATCTATTTTAATAATAAAATTTATCAACTTTTACTAATTTATTTGGTTTGTCCCTTATAAATAATGACCATGAGCATAGGTTCACGTCGACCGGCATTGCTCTTCCAGAATCCTATAACCAAAGTCCCATATTGAATTTAAGGGTATATGCCATGATGTCTAAGTTAGTGTATTCTCTATCTGAACGTAATCTCAGTGATATCTTTTTTTTCTTGCCTCATTTTCCAAAGTTCTTTTGTATTTATAGGCCTTTCAATCTGCAATAACCAGAGTAACGTTCAACATAAGAGTCGTATTGATTGTGGCCATCATGGTGGCCACGATTTCTTGCGTGATTCTCACTTTGTCTTTGCTATTTTATCGGGAAATTACTTCTTAAAATTTGTAGAACATGGATTTGGTCTACTATTTGGGCCTCATATACAATATAAGCCCCCCATATTTGAAGTATTGAGGGGTGAGCACAAAGTTGTCATGTGCACACTTATTAAAAAACAATCAAATGGAAGTGAGTTCACTTGATGATGTAACCTTTTGTGGGGATAGTCCTATAACGTGATGCATAGTTGTAACCGCGATGGTTTTGTGGGTAATAAGTAGTGATACTGATCCAAAGATTGCATTTTTGGAAAGATAAAGTGCTAGCATAATGTCCCTCAAGCAAGCATTAATTGTGCTCTCAATCAAGGTTGTTTTCTCTAAGTTTAATGATATGTGAAAGCATGTAGTGAAGTTTTTAAACCTCTTTCCCTTGATGTAGGTTGGGCAAGCCTTGCTTGATTTAAGTCACCGGCTTGACAAGTACCAGGCCCCAATCTTAAAATGATGCAAGAAATAGATAACCTGAGGGTGGAGCTTAAGAATTCCCAGGATGAGATCGCCAAGCTACCTGAGGAGGTCGCTTGGAAGAAAAGTTGCAGTCCTGACTCCCCATAGTATTTTAGGGTTTTGGTGAACCAGATTGTGACAATCCAATCCTTAGATGATTTATTTCCTTATATTACCATTGACGCTCTCTCTTTATAATGAAGGCAGTGTTAAAAATCTTTCCATTATGTTGCGGATTCAAGAAGGACTTGGTGACTATGATCAGGAGCTAGACAATCTATTCGTGGTAAGGTGTGGAACGACGGTCACTGATGAGACCATTTTATACTATCTTTTTAGCACAATTGCTACTCATTATTTAGTAGTTTATTGGTTTTTAATTAGGAAATGTAATATTTTACCTATTAGGGGGGGGGGGGGTTAGAATCATATTGTATGGTTTTATACGTAATTCCCCTATTTTGGGAAAGTATCAAATCATCAGAAGAAGGCCATTCGCAAGAGTGGTAGAAGAAAGAAGACCAGTTCTAAATTGGTAGAAAAAATATTGAAGTAGGAGTGAAGAGAATAAGAGAAGAAGAAAGTTGAAGACAATACCTTCGATTATGGTCTATGCATAACTGCACAATCCATGACCATCGGTCCGTTTCCAAACTCTAGAAGAAGCCCCCAATCATGGACTGTGATGATGAGCACGGTTTGCGACGCTAAAAAAAGCTTCAAGGACCGGAAGAAGAGATTTGAGGTCACATGCTGTACAAATATGCACAATTTGTGATACTCAATCATATAACTAGGAGCCAAGAAGATACCAAGGTCGTGCATCTTGCAGATGTGCATGATTTGCAACGACGATAGTTGACTAGGGTTAGAATACAACCTTAAAAATTCTCTCTTTCCTCCTAGTTTGAATATTGAATACTCATTATTTATTGTTTTCTAATCACGTTTAATGTGTAATTTTTTACGGGTTTCTCTATATTGGGATAAATTAGTGTCTGGGGACATTTGTTAAGCATGCTTAGCTTAACATTGTGAGATTTTGGGTTCTTATTACCCATTTCCTATGATTATCGTGGATGCTTTTGTTTAATTCTTATGATTATTTCTTGATTAAGGTTAGGATGAAACTAATTATAATTATACCATAAATTATTGCTAGGCACGGGGATGAGCCTGAAAGATTTTGTCTTTTTGTCGGTTTGGTCATTGATTGATGTTAAGATTTTGTTTAGGAGTGATAACTAAGTTTTTTATTACTTTATTATGTTACTCTTGATTGCATAATGGAACAAGTCTTGATTACCAATGTGAGGTTGTTAATAAGAGTGAAACCTATGTCGTGATTATCTTTAGGACTAAATTGCATCAAGGTCAAATATTAGTTTCGAAGGTCATCTCTTTAGTATGCGGCCACTAAGGAAATTGTGTAAGGTAAGAGGTCTTAGCGAGCATGAGTGAGACACTAATTGATGTTGGGGAATCCTTTAGAGTAGTAATAGTTCTCGAAATCGGCCATGACGAGTCCAATCTCTTTGAGTACCTACAAAAGTCCATGGGGTCCCAGGGAAGAAAATATAACGCTTAAGTGAGCGTCATCTTTATTCTTAGTTTCTTCCGGTCAAAATAGCTCTTTCATGGTTTGTTGTTCATTGGCTTTATTTATAGAACCTAGATTGTTGTTCAAAATAGCTCTTTATTTATTTTATCATGTGATCATAGTTAATGTATTGTGCTCATCTCCCCTGGATTGTGGCCGAGCAGTGGATATTGTGAAGAGTAATACCTTTCCGCCATTTCTGGGATTGGTCACGTTAAAGCGAAATGGTATGGTTAGCAGATGAGAGCCTAGCAAATCAGTCTGTTCCAGAGAAGTTATTACTCCGATGTTTGAATTTTCCCGTCTAGGATTGGGTGAGTTATATGAATACCATAATCCTTCCCATCCACGGAGCCATGGCTAGAGAAGAGAATGGTACATGAAACATACCGTGTAAAACTTACACGGTTCGTGTACTCAGGAAGCATGAATAATATGTGTAGAATGGATTGTGTAGATTTACATGGTCCATGCGAGAAATACTTTCATGGTCTGTGTCATCCTATTGACTAAGTTTTTGACTAGAGGGTCAAAAGCTTCTCTCTCCTCCCACGATAAAAGAAAACCTTATCCATAGGACAAAAGAGAGGAGACAGATCTAGAACACTTCTATAGGATTTTTCCTCTCTTCCTCAATTTATTTCTTAGCATTTATGTCTCTCAAACCCAATCCAATGTGAAGGTCATGTTTAGGAGTCAAAACTATGTATGATTGTTGGTTCTTTGATGGAAGGCTAGAGGACTTAGTTAGGTTAGGATATGAACGATACAGGAGTGACCTAACCACATACTGTTGGGCATTTTATTAATCTTGTTAGGGGAGTAGTCTAATCCCAAAAATCATATCCCAATGTTTGTGGTAAACTAGGTCGGATAAACTCTTAGGGCGTAATCAGTGAGATATTAATGCTCTAGGTTGTACATGATGTGCCATAGAGTTGGTGTTCACGGTGGAGGTCCCGCCAAAGTATGCTACTCCCGTGTTTAATTTACTTCATGTTGGGGGGGATTATTAACCATGGAAGTGAGGGCTATAGGTGGATAGTGATAGGCACCTCTATCTATATCATGAGAAGGTGAGAGTTTGATGAGTGGGAAGAATCGCGATGTTAGCTATCGTGTGAGTTCTCGATGAACCAACGTCTCCACATTGTGTGATAAAGCATATAGTGGTAAAATTGTGAGTGTGAATAGGAATCAAGGATCGAATCTAAGTGTCAAACATGTGACACCAATGTCCCTAAGGATAATTTATATCATCTTTACATCGTTGTCTAGTTTTATAATCTTTTAGTTGTTAGTTTAGTTGCTCAAACAAAGCCCCCTCTTTTCTATTTCCGACACATAGACACACTTGGTGATGCTTGTGTGTGAATTTCATGATACTACCCTTTAAACCCCTTGGTCTCTGTGAATGACACCCAAACTTACCACTAACTACTATTTTTGGTAGTTAGGAGTAAATTAGGGAGCAACATATAAATCTTATTTCTGACTTTTATGCACCCGGATTTTCAACGACGCCCGGGTGAACGTCATTAAAATCATCCAATTTTCTGAAGATAACTAAGCAGGGGTATTTTGGTTATTTTCTAGGATGGTCAACACCGGAATTTCCACAGTCAATGCCGACAGGGTTATTTCAGCACTTTTAATGGAAACTTACGGTTATTTTGTCACTTTCAAGAGTTTGAGGGTTATATTGGCACATTAAAAAATATAGGGCTATAAACGCACTTTAATTACCCTTTCTTTTACTTACCTTTTGTAGACGCTTTTTCTCTTTATTTATTGTTCTTTCATGTCCTGATCATGGCTTGACCATCATGTGCTTGTCTCTCCATAGTTTGATCATGGTCTTACCATTGTGCCCTTATCTCTGGACCTTGTTCCCTCCTTGGTTGCATCACGTTTGGAAATGAGGTGTTTTGGCCTCCTTGGCCGGTAGTGCTTTCCTATATATGCGACCTTCAAATTAGTGGTATTGTTGTGCTTAAGCTTTCACTCAGCGATTTGAATTACCAATGTCCATTAACAAAGTGATATCTTCACATTTTCTTGACTTTTTAGAAACTATTTCATTGTACTTGGTTAGTTTGGTCGAACATACTAGGTCATATGGAGTGTATGTCTACATGACCTAATAGATTTACCAAATGGACATGACCGGATGAATCATAGTTAGACTGATGTGCGTGATGTGTTCTTCGTGATGATGTATGGAGAAGGAAACAACATCAATGTGCACTGATCGGGAAGATTAAATTGGGCGGAATTGAATAGATTCATGGGTATATTGTGCATGCAAAACTCTGTTGGAAGTAGACGCATAGCCATTGAGTGGCTAATTATCCTAATATGTAGAGTGTGGATGTCACCTAGTTGAGTGACTAACATTTAATTTCCCTACAATTTCAGGGGTTGGTTATTAATGGGCCGAAATAGAGAGACTTATAAATTGAATTAAAAACCTATAATCATTATGAAAGGGGTTTCCCTATACCAAAGTGAGACAGTTCTGATTCCTCACTGATACATGCTTCTTTTATTGCATCAAGAAGGTACACTGACTTGTAAGAAGTTACTTTTTGTTTCGTATTCCACAATGGTACTATAAAAGCTTATGGTAAATTAGGGGGTTACAAATTATCATTATTGTTATTTTTATTGTAGATTTTCTTTGCTCCTGAGAGGCAGAGTGTAAGCAAATTCATATCTAGAAGGTAATTTTTTTTAAGGTTTTAGTCCTACATTCCTCTTACTTTTAACTATTCTGATAATATAGTTGTTGTGCATACTGAATCATCTTCTTCAGCTACTATCCCTAGTAACAGTTGGTATAGTAGTGAATCTACCCAGAGTGACGTTAATGTTAACTCCGGGGCCGCACAGAAGAAGCTCCACACCTCGGCAATGAAAGTACCTCAATTAATGTTGTTAACGGAGAGGAGACTTATTAGAGGAGAGTGATGGGGGTAGAAATGGCGATGATAATCAGAGTGTTTTGGCTGAAAGTAATTTAGATGTTTTGAGGAGCAATACCCATTTTTGGGTGGTTGTAAAATTAGGGTTCCTCACCAGATGAGGGGGGACATAACCCTTTGTATGGGTATATTTATGTGTACAAGCATCATCTGCTGTATGGGTTGATAATACTGATTCCTGCATACGTTGTTAGTGTATTGGAGAGCTATAAAATTACGTTAGCACAATTTCACCCCAAGAGTATGACTAAGATTTTTGGTTTAAGGACGATGTTTGAGCGAGCTGGGGAATTACACTACCTTATTTGAATAAAAGGAAATAGAGACATTTCTAATACACAAAGTCTTATTTTAGACTCACTAAGACGGGGTCATTTTTATAATTGATGCAATTATTATGGTGATTTGGTGTTTTCTTTTACTAATTGCAACGAGATAACTATAACTTTGAAATTTTAATTTTTTTAGCATATTGTATAAATAATTATAATTTGACCCTAAAAATTATTGAAATGATTGTTTTTATAATTGGTCTAACTGTTAGTCGGTCTAACAGGAGACTTTCTCTTTCTAATAAGACTTCTTCTTAAGTAAAACTAAAAAAAATAAACTAATTATACTTCCAATGAAAGGTTAGGATTATAAATCTAACTAATTTAAGGTAACTAAATATTTTCTCCAAAAAATAGAATTGTAACAAAATTAAGGAAACAAATCCCAGTTAGACTAGAAAATTATGAAATAATATATTCAACCCCAAAAAGTGAATAGACTGAATCCAAATGAGATCAAAAAAATTCCCTAGAAAGCTTCTACCCAAGGCATTTCGGTCTAGTCCTTCACGTGTCAATGAGATATCAAATGCATGTTTTTCTAAGGCATTTAACATCTCTTTTGTTATCTTTTGTTTGGTAGATTTCTAAATTTAGGTAGGTTTACAATGTAAGGAGTTTAGATGACCTCTTTTGGTTTTCATATCAAAATACCTCATTTTGTAGCCTATTTTAGGTCTAATGGATTTATGTCCCTACGAGGTTCTAGATCCATTTTTGTGACCCTTATTTGTAGATTGCTTGTAGGCACCTCAGACTATTTGTAGAAGTCCATTAGTAAGAATGGTAGTAGATTGTAGAAAGTAATTCGTAGGAATAGTAGAAGACTGAAGGCCCCAAGCCAAACACATGGTAGTATATGGATGCGCCGAAGAAAAAGAGCTAAGTACGAAAGATTGAAGACTGGCACATCCAGTGTAGATCTTCCAACAGAAGGATCAAGGCTCCAGGCCACGGGCCGCAAATCTTGCATGGCCCGTGCACTTAGAAGCCGGTCGAAACGACACCTGACCATGGCCCGTGAGCTTTTCCATGGGCCACACGCTCATAAGGACCAGGAGAACCTTCAGTCTGCGGCCCACGTGCTTTTGCACAGGCTGTGCGGCGCGGGCTGTGCACTTTTGCACGACCGATACCAACGTAGCTACCAGGGTTTCCTAGTTTTTTGGCTTTTCTAAGGCCCAATCATGCCTACTATATAACATTTAGTCTCCTAGGGTTTAAGGATTTGTTCATTATTATTATTCTAGTAGTAGGTAGGATGAAGGAGGTTATCTTCTCTCTTCATTTATTTCTCTAGTTTTTTCCTCATGGCATTAAATTGTTTAGGATTTAATGTCTCTAGTGTATTTTATTTCTTTGGGGAATATTTGTATTCATGACTCAATTTTGACTTTGTGCGATTCTTAGATTACCATATATTTATGTTTTATGAATATTTGTGTTTGGCTTTTAGTTTATATTCTTGTAAGATTTGTGCCATGTTATGATTTATGATGCATTCATAGATTCATGCATAGTATAATATTGTTCTCGGCTAAAATTCTATCTTTGGAGTGTTAGATTAGGGCTATTGCAGGCTCGAGAGTACCAGGGAGATGAGTGCATTCATAGAGCCTTGAGAGTACCAAACCGATCATTATACTTCAATTCTAATTGTCTTGTTGGTGAGTGATTGCATGTTAGGGGTGCCAGACTAATTCCTAACTAGGGGAAACCATAGGATTACCCCGATAGATAAGCATTCTAGTTTGTAGGCACCAGGGTTGTGGAAACCCTAGAATTATCACGAGATGCCAATTCATTTACTTCTCTAGGCCTAGGGTTAGTGTCCGTAGTGGAGTGCCCATGACATATTGTCCTCACTCTCGTATGTAATGGTTGCAACCTGCGCAATCCTTAGTTTCTTTAAGAGGGGACGCGTTAGCATCGGGGGTGAGATGACAAGGAATGATGAGCAGATCCAAAAGGTCGATTGACGGACATTTCCTAATTACGGAGGCGGTGAGTTGGTTCTTAAGTTGAGACGAACCTTTGTGTGATAGACATTGGGATTCTTGGTCTTCATCCACACCATATGACATAGGCATGAAATAGGTTTATATTTATTACATGTCATAGAATCGAGGGTGAAAGTCATTAATTGGTCATGTTATGCAAATACCCCAAAGACTAGTTAGTTGTAGTTTTAATCTCTTTTCTTGCATGCTCAGTAGTTTGTTAGACACAAACCCCCCAATTATTTGTTTTAAGCATTAGCTATTCCTGACACATAACCGAAGTGACGTCCGCTTATGGGTTGTATCAAGCTAACCCTCAAATTCTAGTATCTCCGTGGATAACCTGGGACTTGCCATTAGTTACTCTATAATGGTTAGTAGTGAGTATGGGAGAAACATTTTAAAATTTTATCTTTGATCACTTAGCACTATGTGGGTTAATTTTCCCTCAAGTTTTTACGACCCCGCGTGGTGCGAGTCATGTGCCAGCCCACACGCCATCATTACAGTCCACGCACGACCTGTGTCTTCTTCATGCGTCGCCGTGAGCGGCCTTGTGCTGCTCCGTGCGGTGCTTCCTTGATATTTCCCCTGTTTTTCTATATTTAATATTTAATTATCCATTAAAGGTCCAACAACGAGTCTTTAACTCCCCAAAAGTGCGTAATTCATGCAAAATCCTTTAAATATCCAAATCTTCAACGAATTGCTAGATTATAGAAATACGTTGTAACGCGTGCACATATACACTCTAAAACATACTAATAATAAATAGTTGTACCATTAAATCTAAGACAAATAAAATTTCCCCGTACTTGAACTTTGTTCGTCCTCTAGTAAGCGAATAAGACATATTCTTGGAGAATTACAAAGCATCAAGATTTAGGTGTGCTAAAGACTAGTAACTAAAAAAATTGAAACAAATAAGCACAACACACATATAAGAGTGGATGTGATCATGAGAAAGTCCTAATCCTTACTCTTTTTTAGGTTTTCACCCAACCACTCTTTTTATTTTTCCATTAATAAGTTCATTTATTTTTCGCCAATATATACCGATCCAGACTTACCTTTTTTACCTAAGCCGCCCTTGCAGATTTTTGACTTATCCCGGAATTTCCAATCTCATTTTTCCTTTTATGAGTTTTTCAAAAATATTTTTTTGAAAACAAATGTTGAAAACGGGAAACTATGGTACAAACAGTAAGTACTACCCCCTCCCCTATACTTAAATGTTTCATTTTGCTCATTGCAAAAAATAAATAAAAGAACATTGGGAATAAGAGAGAGAGAATTTACTAGGAAGGAGGCAAAACGCCACCTTTGGACTGGTGTTCAAGAAAATCAACGAAATGACATGAGACAAATGCATGATGTTGCGTCAATTTATATATATGCAACATAGTCCTCTATTATCTTCATAAGCTCCCCTTGACCATCATGTAAATCAATATATCATTGTTGAATAAACAACTTTTCATCCTCGTCTTAGTCGCATTGAGACATATCCCCCTCAGGAAAAACCTCTTCTTCCACCTATGTTGCAGAATCCCTCTTGCCATTTTCAAGAATGTAGAAATCACGGGCACGTGGACCGAGAGGGAAAGAACGTGGAATAATCACAAGATATATCAAATCACCTCTTGATTGCTAGACGTATGAACCAATATGTCCATCCAAAAGGTGTGTCTTCCTATATTCAAACTCGTCATAACAATATGGGGTAAGGCTACAGATTTATCCTCCGGTTTAGAAAATATTGCAAAATGAGGATAATCATTCCCCATACCAATTACCACAAAGTTTATCTCTAATCTTCAAGCAACTCTCAACAAAAAGATCTACCCAATCAGGAAGCACTCGACTTCCTTGCGTAAGACACCAAATCCATAAAAAACCACCCATAACCACCTTATTTGTGTTGTGCTTCCCAAAGAAATAGAGAGCACCCTATGTGCAAGTTGTTGGTATGTATTCACGATAAGCACATCAGATTCACCTTTCTTTTAGACATTATTATTATTAAATAAGTTTCTTTTAATAGTACATGATGTTCTTAATCTAACAAATCTCTCCAACCGTGCATATGATATTTAGGATGTGTTTGACAGAGTTGTACTTATAAGTAAACTTAGCTTATTTTGGTTTATTTTGAAAGTAGAGGGAGACCAGGTTCTTCTTTTCCACTAAAATTAGATTCTGCTTCTTACGAACTACAACTATGTTCGTAAGGAACTCATATGTCAATTCCATGTAGCTAGGTTGGGGATCATTACATCAAAATAGATTCAAATCTTGTTCAAAAAAGGCCGATCTTTGTTTTTTGATTACCTCCTGTAATTTCCTTTTGAAGACCTTAGTTCCCTTGATGTTATAGTTAGGGCTTGAGTTCCTTCTATTGTTGGATGTACCTTTTTGTTGTTGATCTCCGTATTTGTTTTTCCCTCATACAAATTCTTTCCTTCTCATTATCTATCATTACAAATAAGGCACAACAGTCTTCTCCCGACACAAATAGAAAAGAAATCCTTCCCAATGTTGTGCCTGACACAATGGTAGGCAGGGCATTTTGGTCTTTTCAGTTTCTTTTCCTTTTTGATTTCCTTTTTCCCCAGACTTTTGTTCTTCTCCTCTTTCCTCATCCGCGATTGGCTTTTCCTCATTTTTATTTGGTTGCCTTCATCCGATTGCCTCCGTGTCACCATCTCCGCCTTCTCCTGCGCCAGTTGGCTTTATCCTGTAATCCATGGTGGTAGCTCCAAACGACGTCGTTTTGGTCCTATGATCTTCGCACGGTTACTCTTGTCCTTGGCCGGAGTTTCTCGCCGGTCTTCCAATTGACGTGTCTACCTCAGTTTTTGCCCGCTGTTAGAACTGACCCCTCTGACAGGTAATCTAGCTTTCTCTGTTTCTCTTGTGGTATCTTATTTTGCGTTCAAAATTTCCTCTCCCCGATTCCCAAATTTCTAATCTCCTTATCTATGGTTTTATTTTGTTTTTTGTTCAGTCCGCTGTTGGAACTGACCTCTCTGACAGGTAATCTAGCTTTCTCTGTTTCTCCTGTAGGTATCTTATTTTGAGTTCAAAATTTCCTCTCCCCCGATTCCCAAATGTATAATCTCCTTATCTATGGTCGTTATTTTGTTTTTTGTTCAGTCCGTTGTTGGAACTGACCTCTCCGACAGGTAATCTAGCTTTCTCTGTTTCTCCTGTAGGTATCTTATTTTGAGTTCAGAATTTCCTCTCCCCCGATTTCCAAATGTCTAATCTCCTTATCTATGGTCGTCATTTTGTTTTTTGTTCAGATACAGACGTTGAAAAATATTCCGATGGAGGATCGCCAGGAATCAGATAGAAATGTTAGGAAGAGAATGACTTATGCTCAGTTAGCACCTGAGGCAAAGAGAGAATTGTTGCGTCGGAGGAGGGAGCATGCTGCTTTAAAGCGTTCTTTTAAGTCACTCGAGCCCCCAATGGAAGGTGATGATGGTATGTTTTCCCCTCCTAATTGTAATTTTTCCACATGTGAATTACACAGGAGCTGTTTCTGCTATATTTGAGCTTCGTTCTCTGTCTTTTCATTCCTAGTTTTAACCATTTTAGTTTATAAATTTGTTTGTTTCCACAATTTGTATTATCTTTTAAGGATTCAGAAAGCGAGAGTTGCCATACTTTGTTCTGTTTCAACCATTTTGGCTTATACTTTTTGCTTCCAGAATTTGCATTATCTTTTAAGGATTCAGGAAGTGATACTTGCTAGACTTCGTTTCTCGTAGTTATAGCCTCAATCATACATAGGAGTTGTATTTTCTTATCAGTCACCAAATGTGAAAATATAATAACGAATGTTTCTAAAGTTCCAGATTAGAATTTTTTCTGTAAACTTGTGTGTATTCATAATTTAACGGACCTGTGGATTTTAGTTGGTATTGTCAGTATCAATATGTTTACTTCAATGAAGTATTTATATTTTTTCATTGAATTTTTTTCCTTCCTGCTATAAGTGTTTTTGGGATGAGGGGATATCCAGGAGGTGTTATTAACCTATATCAGAGAAGTGTTATTAACTAATTGCATTAGAACAGTCGTGACAGTTGCAATTACATACATTTTATATTCAGATTATATGATGAGGAATACATTATTTGTTTAAAGAAAATAACCAATACATGAGACAATATTACTTTTGAAAGTTGTAGTTTCAGTTTTTACTTTAAGCATGAAGTATCATGTTCTGTTGTGTTAATATTTATAACAATCTGTGTTGATAAGATCAAATACAGCCATGGCACGGTTGTTTCTTTCATAATTTATTTGTATTAAAATAAATGTAATTAGAAATTTTATAATGCTTAAGCTTTTTATGTTCTTTGGTTTTTTGAGCTATTGACCGAGCTACATGTTTTTGCTTCATTTTTATTGCCGTTTTCTTTTTCAAAAACAAAAACAAATGGTTTGATTAGTTAGTGATAGCTGAGGGAAGTGTTTCTCATATGAGGGGATATCCGGGAGGTGTTATTGACCTATATCAGACAACTCTGAGTCAACCTCACCAGCATATTTGTTTTTTATCTATTGTCAAAAACTTAAAAGAAAGAAAAAAAAACTCACTTATTTGCAACCATAAAATATAATGAGTTGAAGGAGAAAAGCTCAGATTGCTATGTCGTTTTTGTACCATTAGACAAACAAATGGTCTTACTTCTTCAAAATCACAGTTATATGCATCTTGGCAGAGCAAATTACTTGTATACAGAATTTGTATGGGGTCGACAGTGATGTTTCGTGTCTGTGTAGAATTATTTTAATATAGCATTACAATGTGTATGACCTGCATGTAAATATAACAGTAAACCATGGATCAATATAAAATATAACAATTGCAGTAGAACCGTTGTGGTAGTTGCAGTTATTTGCATTTTATATTGACATTATATATGATGAAAAATACATAATTTATTTAAACAATATAACCAATAGATGACACAATGCTACCTTGGAAAGCTGTAGCTTGAGTTTTTCCTTTATGATATAGTCAGTATCAATATGTTCACTTCAATGAAGTATTTATCTTTCTTTTTCACTAAAATTTTCCCCCTTCCTGCTATAGGTGTTTTTGGGATGAGGGGATATTCAGGAGGTGTTATTAACCTTATATCAGAGAAGTGTTATTAACCAATTACACTAGAACCGTAGTGGCAATTGCAGTTACATGCATTTTATATTCAGATTATATGATGAGGAAAATAACCAATACATGAGACAATGTTACCTTTGAAAGTTGTAGTTTCCATTTTTCCTTTAAGCATGAAGTATCATGTTCTATTCTGTTAATTAATATTTATAACAATCTGTGTCGATAAGATCAAATATAGCCATGCCATGTTTGTTTCTTTCTTTCATAATTTATTTGTATTAGAATAACTGTAATTAGAAATTTTATAATGCTTAAGCTTTTTATGTTCTTTATTTTTGAGCTATTGACTGAGCTACGTGTTTTTGCTTCATTTTTATTGTCGTTTTCATTTTCAAAAACAAAAGAAAATGGTTTGACCAATTAGTGACAGCTGAGGTAAGTATTTTTCATATGAGGGGATATCCGTAAGGTGTTATTGACCTATATCAGACAAGTTTGAGTCAACCTCACCAGCATCTTTGTTTTTTTATCCATTGTCAAAAACTTAAAAGAAAGAAAATAACTCACTTATTTGCAACCATAAATAATGAGTTGAAGGAGCAAAGCTCAGATTACTATGTCGTTTTTGTAGCATTAGACAAACAAATGGTCTTATTTTCTTCAAAATCGCAGTTCTATGCATCTTATCCTGCTATATGCATCTTGGCAGAGCTAATTACTTGTATACAGATTTTGTATCGGCTCGACGGTGATGTTTCATGTCTGTGTAGAATTATTTTAATATAGCATTACAATGTGTATGGCCTGCATGTAGATATAGCAGTAAACCATGGATCAATGTAAAATATAGCAATTGCATTAGAACCGTCGTGATAGTTGCAGTTATACGCATTCTATATTGACATTATATGATCAAAAATACATAATTTGTTGAAATGAAATAACCAATAGATGACACAATGTTACCTTGCAAAGTTGTAGCTTGAGTTTTCCCTTTAAGCATCAAGTATGATGGTCTTTTGTGTTAATATATAGTGTGTTTGCTTTTCAATGAAAATGTGTAGATTCACTGCTTCTGTTAAATTATTACTCATTTGCTTTTATTTATAACAATATTTGTTAATAACATCGAATATAGCCATGACATATTTGTCTCTTTCATAATTTATTTGTATTAGAATGATTGTAATTAGAAATCTTATAATGCTTAAGGTTTTTTATGTTCTTTTTTAACTATTGACTGAGGTGCATGTTTTTGCTTAATTTTTATTGACGTTTTGGTTTTCAAAATAAAAAACAAATGGTTTGACGAGTTAGTAACAACCGAGCCAAGTTACTCTTTACTGTTTAAGTTTGTTTGTTAAGAAGAGAGAGCATCCTGCGTGGAAGTGCAAATTTTTCCCAACAGGTGGTTTGTTAGACCCCTTCTACTGTATATTCGGAATTATTGCATGAGGTCCATATAAAGATTAGTCATAGCAGTAGGGTTGATTACTTACAGTTAGAAGTTTCTCCACATTTATGTACTTTTACATCTTTCAGGAGCTCCATCTTCTCACAATGACCGTAATTCAAAGAGGAGAAAGACTTATACTGAGATGCCTATCGACCAAAAAAAATAAACTGCTCAAGCGAAAAATAAAAGAAGTAGCACTGAAACGTTCATCTCAAAAACTTGATCAACAGTGCCTCACTGGTTTATTTGTAGAATTTCAGACTTATAAATTTTTTGTTTTCCTATAATCAGCCATTTAAATTCAATGGTCTAACATCATTGAAAGCAGGTCCAGAAAGAAAACAAAAAAAATTCGTTCTCCTGATTTTTCGGTTAACGCTGCTGATGATGGCGAACAAGAGGCGCTCAGATCATCATCCTCTGATGATAACCTTTTAATTATTGAGTCATTTGATTTTACTCTCCAACAAATTTAGAATCTACGAGCTCGCTCCAGAGGTTGATTTCACTTAATTTAATTTCATCTACTGTTTATGTTACTATCATTTATTCAAATTATGATTTAAGTAATTATTATGCCGAATTCTTCAGGATTCTTTGCTAACTGGGGTGTGCCTGCACCAACCTGTCCTCTCAACTAAGAGACTTGTACCCAGGAATTACTTGATCATACTAATCTTATGTGTAACAAAATTATATCATGATTTAAATTTATATGATGTTGACTGATATCTTATATTATTTGATTATATACTGTTTACATTACTAGCATGTGTTCAAATTTTGATTTAAGTAATTACTATGCCAAATCTTTCGGGATTCCTTCTAATTGGGGTGTGCTTGCTCCAACCTGTTCTCTCAACTAAGAGACTTGTACCCAGGAATTACTTGGTCATGCTAATCTTATGTATGTTAAAATTATATCATGATTTCAATTCATAAACTCTTCACTAATATTTGATATTATTTCATATGCTTACTTTGAAAAACATACGAGATTATTTACTATTTCTACTTCATGTACTTTTATTCAATGGGAAAAACAGCCTTGAGGGAAGCATCTTCATTTAGATATTTTGCTTCAAGTAGGGTCAGCACTAAATATTTCAGTCGAGTCAACACTGAAGTATATTTCACACAAATCAGCTAATCACAAAAGTATCAATAGAAAATATGCTGATCAAACTTTATTCATGCTCTATTATTTATTCATGAAATTATAAGAATAGGTGATGTTTCGTACATATTTTTAAATTTCAAGCTACAAAATGTTAAAATCTGCTAATAATATATATTAAAACATGTTTGCAAAATTATTTGGTTCGAATAATTATCCTCTCATTTAGATTAGATGTCATCAACAATTGTTAGAAAACATTGAAAAGAAAACAAGGAAAGTCATATTTCTTTTACCGACAAAACAATTAGAATGAAATATTATCCCATGCTTGCTTAGGAAAGTCTTCCACTGGAGAAACAAAGGTGTGGGGATGTATATAAACTAATGGACTTGACCCGAGAAAAAGGCTAAAAAATTAAATGATGTAGTTTAACTATTTGAATCACAAATAGTTAAACTTAACAATCGAATTCAAAATGTTAATCTATTTTGTTTGTTTTCAATTATGACAGAGTCTCGAAAGGTGGTTTTTCATATGCACGTGGAAAGAAGACGGGTCATGTGATCAAAGCACACCTAGATAAAGAAGACACCTTTATCATTATATTGTACTCTAATTGTTATAGTTGTGTAATGCTAATTGATAATGTATTGCAGTGTTTAATATCATAAAATCGTTAATACAATTTGTTATCTAATCCACCGCGCAACGCGCGATGTCACCTAACTAGTTTTAACAAGAGAACTACAACTTCTATACTAGTCTAACTTCGAGAGATACTTCTTGTAAAGTATAACTGTTTCTTTCACCAAAAATTGGAGAAAAGATGTAATTACTCACGTTAGTTTGGAGAACACACTTTATAACTTAAAGTGAGCAATAAGATAAGAAGCAGTAACACATACGGCTGAAATTCCCTAAAGCTTGAATGCTTACTATTGAAATTTCGGCCTCGACTAAAATTAATTAATTTATATTAATTTAGATGATAGACACCAAATATGAATCTTTGATGATTTTCTTTTGTTTTATGGAAAGACCCATATATTATATTTTAGTTGCAAGTGATTGCTGGGAGCCTAAGAAAGGTGGACAATGACTAGTTACGTCCGTCCACTTTGAATAAAACAGTGGGCCAAAAATCATATACATCCATGCAGAACAGTTGTAGTATATATTGGAGGTTACTTCCCAGAAAGCAATTAATATGTACTTTTCTTAGAAATTGAACTTTCTCCATCTTTTTGTCCTTCTTGTTAGGTTCTCAGCATCTCAGCATCTCAGCTGATGCAAAATGTTAATGATTCAACAATCGGACACTGACTTTCCGAAGAAAATGAGCTTGCATGAAAAGAAAAAGGTCACATCGCACTCGTGATTGTCATCTATTAAATACTGCTTTGAAAGAGTTCAAAAGAATTAAACAAGCTTCCAAAGTCACTTCGATATGTACTGCTAAATATTGCATAGAACATGTGTAAAGTGTGCCGGAAATAAGCCATTGAAGGTACATTTTGGTCACAAACATAGCTCACTGATTAATCTTCCAATATACTAAATGGTCTTATTTATGGTTGGATGTAGCGGCGGAACTAGAGGGGGCGAGCCGGGGCGGCCGCCCCCCAGACTCCGGTGACTGAGGGGTATATATTATGTCCGCCCCAGCCCCACCCTTCCTAGCCCAGCCCAGCCCCGCCCCGCCCCAGCCCCGCCCTG
>JAULKM010110724.1:0-23123 GCA_032355605.1 Rubia tinctorum
AGAAGGGTGACTCGGGGACAAGTGATAACAGATTTTCTAGCAGAAATACCAAAGGAAAGAAGGATGAAAAGAGCTGTGGTGAAAGGTGAGTCCCGGCCTACAGGTTGGGGTAAGAAAAAGGATGTGGATGTATAGGAGTTATATGTAGATGAAGCATCTAGAGTGGAAGGAGCAGACGCGGTCCTAGTTATACCAGACCTGAAAAGAGTGGAGTCAATCTGTGCCCTACGCTTCAGGTTCTTAGCCTCAAAGAACGAGGCTGAATACGAGACGCTGATTAAAGGCATGGAAATAGCAAGGAAGTTGGAAGCAAGGAAGCTGCAGATCTATGGAGACTGGATGTTAGTGGACAACCAGTATGTCGGGTAGTGTGCTTAAGGATGAAGTACGAAAATGAAGCCAGAAGCTGGCCTGCTAAATTCGAAGAACTTAATTTTGTCAGGGTCCCGAGGTCGTAGAACATTAGGGCATACACATTGAATAAGCTAGACTTCTCAACCCACTTGCACTTAACTAAGACAATGCTAGTTGAGGGGCTATCCTGAAGGATGACAGATGTAAGACAGGTGGCGAGGATACATGGATCAGTCTCCAGTTGGATGACCCCTATTCGTAAGTACCTAGAGCATGAGGAGCTGTCAACGGGGGAAAAGGAAGCAGGAGCAATGAGGAAATATGCTTTACAATATGTTATCCAAGGAGGGCTGCTGTATGAGAAAGTCTACACATAGCCCTGGATCAGATGAGTAGGTCTAGAACTGGAAAGCTTAATGTTCAAAAACATTCAAGAAGGAAGCTGTGACGGTCATCAGGAAGCAGGGCCAATGGCACTGCGGGCAGCAAAATAAAGATATCATTGGTCAGCCATGAAGATGGAAATGAAGGAAACAACATACAAGCCGGAGACGATGAATACGAGGCCAATTCCCTGAACCTGGAACATTGCTAACCGAAAAAGGTACTACGCTTGAAGCGATGATAGACTTATATACTCATGAATGCTATTTTTTTGGCTATTTTGAAATGATGGGTAGGCGAGATGAGGTTCCTGAAAGGATCAAGCTTGTTGAATACCTAAAAAAAGGAGATGATCCTAGGAAAGTCCGATCTACATCCCTACCCTTCTTTTGTGTAATGTTTATAATGAGTGCATGATAATAAAGGAATGAATCCCCGGCCACACCCAGCGCCGGGGAAAGGCCTGTTTCAGCCTAAAGTTGCCGCACTGGCCCATGCAGCCAGCGCAATGTGCATGACGAATCTCAAAGGGGCTAAGGAATGAATCCCCGACTACACCCAGCGCCAGGGAAAGGCCCGATTCAGGCTAAAGTTTTCACACTGGAAAAACAACCAGCGCAATATGAAGGCCGAATTTCAAAGGGGCTAAGGAATGAATCCCCGGCCACACCGAGCGTCGGCGAAAGACCCGATTCAGGCTAAAATTTCCGTGCTGGCCCAAACAGCCAATGCAATATGCTGGCCGAATCTCAAAGGGGCTAAGAAATGAATCCCCGACCACAACCACCACCAGGGAAAGGCGCGATTTAGGCTAAAGTTGCCACACTGGCGCAAATAGCCAACCCAATGTGCAGGCCGAATCTGAAATGGTCTAAAGAAAAGCCCAATTCAGGGTAAAATTGCACCACTGGTCCCAATAGCCAACGCAAGTGCAACTTGGATGTTAAACAGGAAAACGAAATGAAAATAAAAATCCGGTCATAGCCAATGCCGGACAAAGATGAAGCTCAATCTAGGATAGAACTACGATGCTGGTCCGAACAACCACAATTTTGCAGGCCAAATTTTTAAAAAACAACAAAGAAATGCAAACAAAGCTATTTCAAGACAAAGATAGCGAACAAAATAATCGACACTAGCTGATAAAAATAGCAAAATACCACAAAAACACACAAACAAACGTTCTAGAATCAAGTAGCATTGTTTCATCCCTCAAATAGGTGATTAAACATATGATATAAAAAATTAGAAAAAGAGAAGAGAGAGAAGACCGTTTTAAGGCTTCCCTGCATTGCCCTCCTCCTCAGGATCCTCGAAAACCATGGCGCTAGCCTCCTCGCCCTCACCTCAGGCACTGATCCGCCTAGCTTCGCTATCTTGCCTTGAGCTATCGATAGCTTGAGAAACTTCCACATCAGGAACGGCCGGGTCAACACCCAGTTGCAGTGTCGCGGTACGGGATTGTGCATTGGCCTCTGGGGGGATGCCATCGGGGGTCCAACTATACAGCTCGGCCAATAACATTTCCAGGTGTAGCTGCGAGAAGTACTCAGTGAATCAGTAGTCCCGGAAAGGAATGACAACATCACCTAGGCTAGCTTACAATTGATCTTCATTTTTCGTGTGAGAATAGAGGTCGATAGCCCTTACCTACGCGCCACTCAACAACTCGAATGCCTTATTACTCCATACCATGAGGTAATAAAGGCTCAGGAATCCCCAAGTGAAGGCTCACCCTTGGAAGTTTTTGAAGTTAGCAACCTTGGCCTCAACACGATTCAGGGATCTCTGCAGAGAGCTAGTGACACCTTTCTACAGATCCAGATCTTGTTCCAGCTCTGCGACACGGAGAGCCTGAGAAAGCAGGAAAGCCAGGCCACATTTTAGCTCGCTAACATCCATCCATAAGCTGTCGTTTTCTTCCTACATGGCCCTGGTAGAACACAGGTGCTAGAAGGAGAAAAGGAAAAAAAAAATAAGTACAACGAAAATGAGGAGAAGGAGAAGAGAAGAGAAGGAAGGAAGACGGACCTCGAGAATGGTTGCGGCTGACCGGTCAGACAAATTGCTAGTGCCAACAACATTCAGGGAGCGTTCGTACAACTAGGCGTTGAAGTAAGGCATGGGCAATGCCTGAGAAAAATAACTCTGTCCGAGCAAAGACGCTACATATAGGGCCTGGACTAGTTCCCTGGTAAGAAGAGTCACGAGTGAACGAATGTGAGGAAAAGGTAGCTAAAACAGATCGGGTTGCCAGAGTAAGCCCTTGCTGGGTTGAGGCGGGCATCTCCGGGGTCTCTTCTGCAATGATGGTGGATGGGGCAGGCTGGGACGTACCCTGCTATTGTCCCCTCTCCTCCGCAGCCTGTGGCGAACCTTTAGTAGAACAGGTTAATCCTCTGTGACCTCAGTGTAAAAGACGTCGATCGCCTCCACCGGTTGGTAAACGACGCTAACAACGTTGCCAGCGTCCGAGGGTGGACGGTTGCTTCCAGCCCGATGAGAGAGTCTGGACAGGTTCCTGAGAAAGGCAACCACAGACATCTCTGCAAAAGGAAAACAGAGAAATTAGTAATGAATGACAAAAATAAACAAGGAGAAGCGATGAGCAGAGTTAATAGCTCAGCTAAAATAACAACTACTGCTCGAATCAGCGAGACCCTCCCCCGGAGTATAGCCTCAGGAAATACGGCAGGCCAAAGACTCGGAGGGCAAAATCACACAAGAGATGGTCCCACCTAACACTCACGGCTTCGAGGTGGGAAATGAGCGGTTGCAGGGAGGAGTTTTCGGCATTAGGGGGACGAGAACCCTGCCCCCTCCTTAGTTTGGAGGGGTAAGTGATCCTCTCCTTTTCACTAGGAACTAGAATGAGGTCCTCGTTCATAAAGATGAATTGCCTTTTCAACTCAATGCGAGTGGGAAGGTTAGTCAGTAATTTGACCTCATCTTTCCGGAACTTCAAGAAAGTCTAGTCCGAGGGTATCTTGGCGGAATGGTAAAAGATACGAAACAGGGTGACAGAAGGCTGAATGCGAAGGAGGCGACACAAGACCTTGAAGCCTAAGACGACCCTAACGTAATTCAGGGGAAGGTCGGTTAGGCTTAATTCATAAAAGTCCAGAACAACCCCGAAAAAGAAAGAGAGATGGAACCCAAAGCAACAATGCTCAAGGGTTTTAAGATAAACAGCAACCATGCCCGGGGGCACGTCCAAGTTTGTTTGGTCAACCCCAGGAAGAAGAATCTGATCGCGGACCCTACTGAGAATGGTATGTTGGGCATTGAAGGCGGCATCCACAAAATGAAGATCCACCCATAACTCTAGGTTAGTAGTACCATAGTACGATTCTGACTTGGGGGGACCAACGGTGGAAACCATGATAATAAAATAAAAATGACAGAAATAAGGAAGACAAGAGGAGAAAGAAAGGATACCTGTAAGGGGGTCAAAAGTCACCGAAGAACCGAAAGGCCAAATAGAAATACACGAGTTAAATAACAGGGAAAGAAAAGTGACGAATAATGCAAACAGGAAAAAACATAAGGGAAGAAAAATAGACGAAGGCAGTTAGTCCCCTCGATAGAAAGGGCGACAAAGAAAGTAATGATAAACGCCTAGGGAGAGAGCGAACACTACGCAACCAGTGTGCATAGACCGTCAGAGTGGGACATGTAGCGAGAATCCAAACAGGTAGCGCAATTGCCAATGGGTACATTAAAAAAAGAGACCGTGTGTTGGCGGACAGTTTCAAAAATCGAAAAGAACTGCCAAGATGTGTGGAAAATGTGGAAGTAACTTCCAGACACGCTACCTGTTCCTAGGAAAAGCTAGGTTCTAACATAGCCATTTGGCCCACATGTCCATCTACCCGAACTTATGGGCCTAGCGGTTCAATAACTAGAACAAAGCAGAGAGGCATAACCTGTGTACCCAAGGACGCTACTTGTTCGTGAGGTCAGACAGGTAGCATCTTGACAGATGCTGATGGGACAGCTGTAGTCCCATCAGCCACCAAACCATATAAAACAAGGAAGAGTACGAGACACGAGGTAAAATTTCCCATCAGTCAACTATTAACTTAGATAAGCTTCTACATGACTTCGATGGCTAACGGGAACATTGGAGCGGGCACGGCCCTGGGCCCCCCTGTCTGACCTTTCTCTGCCTGTCTTGTAGGTCCAGGTGCATATTGGGCTGGTGTGGATAATCGCTAAGCATATTACTATTTTTGATATTAACATCTAGCATGATAATATGCTAGCATACATGTATGGATGCATCATAATAATGGCATAGTATAGATGTTCAAATATGATAAATCACACATCAAGCACAAATATTCATAGTAATTAGAATAAGAGAATCTAAATCTTAAAAAGCCAAAAATCTAATCATGAATACAAATAACACCCCAAGTTTAATAAACTACTTCTAGACAATGAATCAAAGTATTTCATTGGATTCAATGCAATTTGCGGAAAAAGGAAAATAAAAGATGAAAAGAAAAAGAACTAGAGAGAAGGAGGAGAGTTTTCTCTCTCTAGGCCACTCTTAAGATATAAAAATGAAGCACAACCTAAATCATAATTAGCCTTGGTCTATTTATATAGAAGTGGTGAAAGTGACCTATATATAAAAGTGGCCCAAAACCCTAGCAGCCGCAATTGGCACAGGGAGTGGTCTATGCCACGACCTGTGCCTTTGTATCATCTCGGGACGCCAAGTCTGACATGGACCGTGTTGGCCATGCTGGTACGGGATACCAAGCCTGTCACTGACCATGCCGGTTGTGCTGGAACATCCCAACGGCTTTGGAACAGGCTATATGGCTTCATACTAGAGCTTCCCGTGTCATCAAACATGGGCTGTTGGTCGGGTCCTCTTTTTTCTCTTTATGATTCGCGCCACGCTTAATTTGGCTCACCCAGTTTCCTGGATGCTCTTTTTTTCAGTACCTCACTGCGGCCCATGTCATTATTCACACCCTGTGGGCTGGTCTTGGATTTTGTGACTTGGAACCGAGAGGGCCATTTAAAACAGAATGTCCCACTTCTATACTTAGCCAATTTTAGAGTTAAAAGTGACTTGTAGTTGCAGGCCAGCCAAAATGGGGTTCCCCCCGTACCATGATTTGACATGCCCTATGCCAGGTGATACGAGCCATTCCATGGCTTCCCTGGCTGGGCCATGCTAGTTGATGCGGGCCGTGCTAACTTCTAGTTGGTGCCAAGCTAGTGCGGTCTGTGTCGATAGCTGCTTGTTCAATTGCCAATCTTCATTGCTCCGCTACAGATGAACCGTTGATCTAATATAAGAGTTCTTGTAATCAATTTCATAGCGCTCGAGAAGAAAAATCCAATGGTGCAACGATCATGAGATGATTCTTCTCGGATATTTCCTTGAACCTCGTGCAACTCCCGGGCAACAATTCTTCTGCTTAGGACTTTGCCTTTTTGAATTTTCAATCCTCCTCATTTGGTTCCCATTCCATCTACTACCACGCGTTTAGGTTTGTGGCCTTCAATTCCACTACCACCCTTGCGAGTGGCCTTTAAATCTACTACCACGACTTAAGGTTCGTGGCCTTCTACACAAGATTATAAAAATAAGTACTAACGAGCCACCTAATCATGAGATCAAAATGGAAGATCTCGGTGCCTGTGACTACAAAACATCCATTAGTTCTAATGAAGTCTACAAAACGTGGGATTTAAACAAGAAAACCAATAATGGTAGTCTAAACCCTTTGTCGTGCAAACCTAACTAAAAATAGAAATCAACCAAACAAAATATGATAATAAATGTGTTAAATGTATCGGCAAATGCATGCTATATGGTGCACATAAATCCCTCCCATACTTAAACCTTTTTTCATCCTCTAGTATAAACAAGACAAGATCTAAGCGAAATGTAGCATGCAAGAGAAGTTAGCCAATGCATTCAACTTATTCCCACGCTACCCTAGTTCCCCCAAAGAAGTAAGAATCTCACAACTCTCACGCTCCCCGAAGATGCTAAAGTAACCTATCCAACCAAAATCCGTAAAAGAAAAAGGAAAAAGGCAAAGTAAAATGATAAGTACTAAACTAGCTTACTAACCCAAAGAAACTGCTGAAGAAAATCCAAGAGATGTTTATGAAGAAATCGCCAAAGATGGCCAAAATATTTTCAAGTTCAATTTCCAATTTCTCTCATTTTTTCTAGGTGCCCTTTCGGGTTTTCATCCTAACATTCACATATATTGAACTCACCATCTCACATTTTTCCACACGACCTCTCATTTTTGCCTAGGTTTTCTAATTTAGCTGGGCCTTAGCCTCTCATTTTTACCTAGGGATTTCAACCTATCTGGACTTTCATTCCCAATTTTGGCTATGTTACCCTTTAGGGTTTACAACTTAGCCGGGTATATATATATATTATATATATTTTTTTCAAATTTCTTTTTGGTGTAGCACAAAATGCCCCAAAGTTGGGCTTCATACTAACAAATATCATAGAAAAAAAATTACACCACCAAATAGTTCATATCAAAAAATTCCCTAACAAAGTGATAACAACCTAAATATCAAACCACCAAAGTTTCTACCAAACTTCCCAAAAGATAAAGAAAACACAGCAAATAAGAACAAAACCAAAAAAACAAAGGATTTCGAAGATGAAAACTCCAAAGTACTCACTACTCCCTCCTCACACTTAAACCAAGCATTGTTCCCAATGCGATGAATCAATTCAAATTATAAGTGAGAGAAAAGGAATTTCTGAATTCACTCATGCGACCCCGAAGGGTCTCTCTTCAAACTTCGAGTCTCGCTCCTCCTCTGCCTCTCTTCTTGACACATCTCATGTCTCTCAATAGGGATAACATATCGAAAGTTATTGAGCTTTGAAATTTGAAGTCCCTCAAGTACTTGCTCGATAGCCTCCTTGTAGACATCCAATCTCTCATTTATGATGGAAAATTCCCCGATCATTTATGATGGAAAATTCTAGCCTATATCTCAATCATGCATTGTACCCTCAATTGATCTTAGCCTATTTCCAATGTTCTCCAATTGAACGCTCATTCCCCCTACCACTTTACCAATATCCCACATAATTTGGGTGGAACTAGAGAGTTGCTCCCCAAAAAGTGGAAGTGATCAAGGATGTCCGAGGTAAATTGAGAGAGACTAGGGGGTGCTCTACTTGGGGTCTTTTCTTCATTCTCCTTGACATCTATTTTCGAGTCTGAGAGGATTTTGTAGATTTTTTTCTAAACCCTTGGATCAAGGGCTAAGAATAGATCATCTAACAATGTATCATGAGTGATCGGGTACGCTCTGGTTAGGGAAGAATCATAAAGTTTCACACCGTGGAACTACCATATAGCCATAAAATTATCCTTCGAAGTAGTGGCGGAAACGATAGACACCTTCACAAGTTTGTGCATTGTAAACATAGAGCTCAAAGGATTTCCCGGAATTTGAAGCCAAAAGATGAAGAACCCACACAAGAAGAAGAAAAAAATGCTAATTTTTGAAAAAAAATGGCTCAAATTTTCAAAAATCCCAAGGAGAGTGAGAGTGAGATTGTTCTTGAGGAAAGTTAATGATCTAAATGAATCTATGAGTGAGGTAATGCACTATGGATCAAAAAATTTCAGAAAAGAATTGAGTAAAAAGAGGTACACATGAGATAAGGATGGCATTTTTGAAAATTAGAGAGAGGGACAAATAGTACCAATCAATTTATCCTAAGGGAGGTGTTGATGTACTATTTACACCAGCACTTGAGGGGAAAATCAAACATTTTGTTGGATTAATGAGCCTAGAATTTCATGTTTTAGCTCAAAATTTGAATTTCAAAAATTTGAATTTTTGGCCCAAAAATCGCAAAATTTCAAGTCTGGAACAAGGCACCTTCGTGCCAAACATCCGGCATGGCCCGTGCCAAACATCCGGCATGGCCCGTGCCAGAATCCCACACGGCCCGTATCGGGTGATACAAGTTGTGCTAGGATTCGGCACAAGGCCCCCCTTGTGCCAACGGGCGTGACACGAGGCAAGTGCCTTTTTCCCCTTTTTCCCTCTCATTTTCGAAAATACTTTGTCACCAAACAATTCCTATCTATTTTC
Organism: Rubia tinctorum; assembly: GCA_032355605.1. NCBI lineage: Eukaryota > Viridiplantae > Streptophyta > Magnoliopsida > Gentianales > Rubiaceae > Rubia > Rubia tinctorum. The sequence goes on from JAULKM010110724.1 coordinate 8,860, forward strand.
ACTCACAAAGAACAAGACTCAAACTCAAAATCATCAATCCACAATATTTTCATCTCAATTCTATGTTAGTTCCTAAAAAATATGCAAAATTTACCAAAAGATATCAAATTAAAGCAAGAAACAAGCACCATATATTTATTGTCGTTCTCACGACTTATTTATTTTCATTCCCTTAATTGAAAACACCTATCGTTGGGTCTCCAGAGACGCCATCAGTGACTCCACCCATGATTACATCCTTGTGAACATGCCTCCATAAGAAGTCATCCTTACCTTCGAGCGCTTTCTTCACCAAGAAAAGTGAGTCCCTTCATAGCCAATGTCGAATCGTTAGAAATTTCCTTAGATTTAGGAAGTGGCTGAGGAGGTTTAACATCCTCACCACTTACCACAAACCGCTGCATGTTAGTGAGCATAGAATAGCAATCCAAGATAAACAATTCATCACTAACATTACGCAAGGCAATAGTCTTATCGACATGTTCATCACAATTAAAGTGCAATGTAGGAATTTTATCATCACTTTCACATTCATCAAAACTTTCATCATTCATGCTATCTTTCTCACTAGCATCAATGGTCATATCAAGACAATCATCACCTAATATGCAAGAGTTATCAAGTTGAACATCTTCCTCACACAAGGTTATGCCTTTGAAAACAAGAGAGGTGTTAGTCGAATCATGCTTAGACTTGTAGATATCAAAACCAACTCTATCCATGTTATCATCTAAAGTTAGTGTTCCCGAGTTAACATCAATCTTAGTTCTTTATGTTTTTAGAAAAGGTTTCTCTAATAAAGTTGAGTTGAACCACCATCGTGCACAACATCATAGACATAGAAGTCTTCCAGAAACACTAACTTATCTACTTAGACCATCACATCCTTAACTAATCCACAAGTACTAACTTAAGAATGATCGGCCAATTGGACAATTACCCTAATCTCCTCTAGTTGACCTATTTATGAGTTCTCATATATGCATGAAGGAAAGAAATTAATAAAAGCACTACGATTGACCATAGAATTTTCTACAATTTTACCACCTAAAGATATAGGGATTGAAAACATGTCTTGGTCATCACATTTTGTAGGCAATTTTCTATGATTCAAAGTGGTAACTCCCCCTAATTTTAATTTACCTATCTTTCTAAGTGGCTTATTCCTTTTCTAAGTACATGCGACTTTCAAAAACTTTGCATACGAGGAACATGTTCAATCAAGTCTAGGATCGAGACACTTACCTCCACTTTCTCAAATATTTTTTGGATTTTCTCGTCATTGGTTATTGCCTTTGGCCTTCCCCTAAGTGCATTAGGGAATGGTTGCGGGAGGTTAACCCATTCCTCGGGTGTTGGAATCTCCTTGATGGGCTCCTCCACAATCAATTCTCTCTCATTTGAGTTGGTCTTGTTGCGTTCTTCAACCAAGATGTCCTCTTGTTGGATCTCTTTCTCGAGCTTGTGCACTTCCTTCACACTTCTAATTTTCAAGGCACTAACATTCCTCGAATTAATCTCCGGTTGAGAGGGAAGTTTGCTAGACTCCTTAGCTTCAAGTCGACTTACCGATGTGACAAGTTTCCCGACTTGAAATTCAAGATTAATGCTTGAGAAAACCCTTGTCCCGAGATTCCCAATATCTCACCTTGTTCACTCCAAGAAGATATCTTTCTTCTTGTCCAATTGAGAGATAACATCTATAATATCCTATTAGTTCTACTTTTAAAGTGGAGCATTGGTTTTTGAAGGCCCTTCTTCCCTCGGGTAGGGTTGAGGTGGAGCATGTCCTCCTCAATTGTACCCTTGTGGTTGATTGTCTTCTCAACAAAGGAAGTTGGGACGATCTCTATACTTCGGGTTGAAGGTGTTTTCATAGGGATCTTGTATTTTTCCCCTTTGGTTCCCCCGGAACCCTTATGGTTGACCCCTAGAAAACTGCGGCCTATTACAATTATGTTAAACTCCAACGCCTTAACTTCTTCAAAATTCTCCGCTACTTGTAGACATGAATCTGTGTGATGATAAAGGTAGCAAACACCACACTCTTTTGCTTGTTGAACTCCCTTTTTCATGAATGCTTTCATATGAAGGCAAGGGCTTGGACTTGCTCCTCCAATTTAGGGGTTTGATTTGGCTCTTCCACGGTTTTCACCCTTCATCATGTGCATAATTTCCTTGTGTCATTTCCCATCTCTTCGAATAGAGTCATACCCTCCCTTGAACTTTTTGGCTATCGAGCCATTATAAGCAACATTCACCATACGCATATCATTTCCGTTTAAGCCTTAGAAGAAGTAGTAAACTAGGTCTCCTTTTTTGAAGGGATGGTACGGGAAACTTTCCAACAACCTCTTGAAGCGATCCCAATATTCGTATAGGGACTGATTGGAAAATTGGGAGATGTTAGAAAACTGTTTCTTCAATCCCACATACTTTGATACTGGGAAGTACTTTTCCAAGAAGCGGCGCTTCATATCAATCCATGACAATATACACCCGGGAGGAAGACAATTCAACTAATCTTTTGCCGAATCCCTAAGTGAAAAGGGAAACGACCATAGATTATAATATTCTTCCGAGACTCCGACAGGCTTCATATTCATACACACAAAGTGGAGTTCCGAGAGGTGCTTGTAGGGATCCTCTCCGGCCATCCCGTGGAAGGTCGGAAAACAATGGATCATCCTACTCTTCAATTCACATGTAACATTCGGCGGTAGAGAAGGGAAGATGATGTAGAGGAGTTTACTCTCCAATTTTGGAGCCATCAACTCCTGCAAGGTGAGGTTGTCTTCCACCATAACCCTTCTTTCTTCAAAGAAAATAATCGGCTCTCATGGAACATCCTATCTCAGCCTCATTTTCTTTATATTTTTCCACCTGTATAGTATGTTGGACAATGCAAGACTCCCATATTATTGGTACTGGTATATATCATAAACCAAGAGCTAACTATATCTAACTAAGAATAAACTAGTAGAAAAGTAAAAAATAACATGACACCAATCAAGAAAGCTCAGCCAACAAAAGCCAACAAAAATGAAAGAAAAAACACTAATTAATCAACTAACACGTAATGCAAGCTAATCACTAGACCTTAATATAACATCCCCCGCAGCGGCGCCAGAATTTGACCCTCCCCAATCCTGTGTGTTGTTAAACAAGTAGGATGAGGCTTCCAGAAGCTATAAAGGGTCAGATATCAAATTTGTAATGTTTCTCTCATTCCGACTACTATGCTACCAATAATGATAGATAATGGTTAGTATCGTGGATGTTATGAATCTAGAAACTCACTAAGAAAAATTGTGGTCGGGTCATCTATCTGACCACGTGTTAGGAATAACGATTGTTGTGAATGTGACCATTTAGGGGGGGGGGTTCAAGTATCAATTGTAAACTAGCATGAAAATGAGGAATTAAACAATATTAACTAGCACTTGGGGGTATGTGCCTAACATGATCGATAATTGTCTCTTATGCTCGATTCATTCACATATAAGAATATAAACTTATCTTATACCTATATCACATAGTGTGGAGATAGCCAAATATTTCCCTCGTATGTTATGCAAGGTATCACCACCAATACATGCTTATCTCACAGTCTCCATAATTAGGGAGACACTCTAATCTAGTGACTCCACACACTATCCCCTCCCCTTACTCTCCATGCTAACAAGCCCTCACTTAGAGGAATAAAGGCAACCTAAAAGGACTTTACCTTGCGTAGGTCACAACCGTTAGATATGAAAGTAAGGTAATTACATTTCGGACTTTCCACTATGGATCTCAACCCTTAGACTGAGAGAGGCAAAGGTAATTGAGATCTTGTGATGCTTCTAGGGTTGGCACAATTTTATGATTTCTTTGAGCCGTCACAACTCTAGTTGCTACAAACAATTGTGCTCGATCTATTGAGGTAAGCTAAGGGTTTCCCCTCGCTGGGATTGACCAAATTGACCACCCAACATGTGATTCCTCTGCTATGACTATACAATTCGAATTATGGTTTAACACATGCGATGATATTTTATCAAAGTGACATGACTGCATTCATCTCACTTGTGTTCTTGAACCTACTCTATAATTCTAACACTCCCAAGATACCAATGATATCTAACATGATAATATGCTAGCATACATGTATGTATGCATCATAATAATGGCATAGCATAGATGATCAAAGATGATGAATCACACATCAAGCAAAAATATTCATAGGAATTAAAATAAGAGAATCTAAATCTCAAAAAGTAAAAAAATCTAATCATGAATAAAAATAACACCCCAAGTTTAATAAACTATTCCCTTGACATTGGATCTAAGTATTTCATTGGATTCAATGCCATTTGGAAAAAAAGAAAAGAAAATATGAAAAGAAAAAGAACCCGAGAGAAGGAGGAAAGTTTTCTCTCTATAGGCCACTCTTAAGATCTAAAAATGAAGCATAACCTAAACCCTAATTAGCCTTGGCCTATTTATATAGAAGTAGTGATAGTGGCATATATATATAAAGTGGCCCAAAACCCTAGGACCCAGAATTGGTGTGGGGGGTGGTCCGTGCCACGACATGTGTCTTCGTATTGTCACTGGATGTCAAGCCTGGCACGGACCGTGTCAGCCATGCTGGTGCGGGATGCCAGGCCTGGCACTAACCATGCCGGTCATGTTGGTGCATCCCAATGGCTCTAGCATAGAGCGTTTTACTTGGTGCTGGAGCTTCCTGTGTCATCCGGCGTGGGCCGTCAGCCAGGTCATCTTTTTTCTCTCTTTGATCAGCGCCATTTGGCACACCCCGTCGGCTGGATGCTCATTTTTCTTGGTACCTTGGTGTTCCCTCCACATTATTCACACTTCGTGGGTTAGTCATGGAATTTTTTAACTTGGAATGGCCCGGGCCGTGTAAAATATAACGTTTCGTTCCCATAGTTGAAAGTGACTTAGAGTTGCACTACCAGCCGAAATGGGGAACCCCTACACCATGTTTTGACACAGGCCATAGCATGTGATACGAGTCATTCCATGGTTTCCCTGCACGGGCCTTACTTGCTGATGCTGGTCGTACTAGCCTCTGGTTCGTGCCAAGCTAGTGCGGTACGTACCGGTCACTGCTGGTTCAGTTTCCAATCTTCTTTGCTCCATTATGGATGAAAATTTGGTCCAATTTGAGAGTTCTTGTAGTCAATTTCATAGCACCCAATAAGAAAAATCCAATGGTACAATCTTAAAATACTGATTCTTCTTGGATTATTCCTCAAACCTTGTGCAACTCCCGGACAACAATTCTTACACTTAGAACTTGGCCTTTTTTAAATTCTGAATCCACCTCATTTGGTTCCCATTCTATCTACTACCAAGAGTTTAGGTTTGTGGCCTTCAAGTCTACTACCACCCATGCGATTGTCCTTCAAATCTACTACCATGACTTAAGGTTCGTGGCCTTTTACAAAAGATAATAAAAAGAATAAGTACTCATGAGCCCCCTAATGATGAGATTAAAAGGGAAGATCTAGGCGCCCATGAATACAAAATATCCATTAGTTCTAATTAAGTTTACAAAACATGGGGTTTAGACAAGAAAACCAATAACGGTCGTCTAAACCCTTTGTCGTGCAAACCTAATTGAAATTAGAAATTAACCAAAAAAAGATCATAATAAATGTGTTAAATGCATTGGTTAAAGTATGCTATATGGTGCACATCATCTTCCAACACCAATGCTTCTTTGTACAAGTCGGACCGGGAGGAGATCCTTGATGTAATAGCCTAATTAGCAAAGAAGAGCAATGTGTTCATGGAGCAAACAAGGAGAGAGATTTAAGAACTAAGCACTATAGCCTTTTCAAGTGTCAATATCCTTAAAGTGAAAGTTGGTCAACTTGCCACCGCATTAGATGAATTGAGGCCTGGGAATCTGGAAAGATACCATCCCAACCCGAGGTTAATGTATGGAATGTGAGCACCTTAAAGTTGAGAAGTGGGAAATATGTACATGAAGCCAAGAAGAAATCGTGCAAGAGGACAAAATAATTGTGGAAAGAAACAAGACAAACCTCAAAGAACAAGAGTTAGTTATTGAGGAGGATCCCTCAAAGGATCTTCCCACCACCGAGGCAAGGTTGAACCCTCCACTGTTGTTTTCTAGTGCTCTACGGGGATGGCCAGAGGTGGAAACCAATGAAGCGCAGATTCACAAAGTCTTCGAGAAGGTTGAGGTAAGTATTCCGATTCTTAATGTTATTGAGCGATTTCCATCATATGCTAAATTTTGGGGGAAAAAATGCTTGTACGAAAAGGAGGAACAAACCAACAATAAAGGTAGAAAAATTGAAAATAAGGGGATTAGCCACTTTAGCTATATGAACATACCTAAAAAGTGTGATGACCCCTAAATGTTTTCAATCCCTATTTATTTAGGTGGTAAATTGGTGAAGAATGCTATAATTGACCTAGATATATGAGAACCTTGACATAGGTGAGCTTAGGGACACTAGGGTTATTGTCCAACTAGCCGACCATTCCCAAGCTAGCTCTTGGGGATTAGTTAAGGATGTTATGGTTAGGGTAGGCTATCTAGTGTTCCCGGAAGACTTCTATGTCCTTGATGTACTAAAAGATGGTGGTGAACCCCCAATTTTATTGGTGAGACCACTCTTAAAAACATCAAGGACCAAGATGGATATACATTTGGGAACACTAACCCTAGTGGATCATTGTACACTAAACCTTGACATAGGTGAGCTTAGGGACACTAGGGTTATTGATGATGAACATGTTGATAAGTATATTTTGATGTTCGTTGTGAAATTATGAATTCTTTTCTTCCAATTGTGAATGCTAACCTGCAACAGAGAAATAAGCTGGTTAAGGAATTCAAAATTCCTAAACCCCTTTCTACTCCCGAAATCAACAAGAACATGTCAACCATAGTGAAAAATGAATGTGTTTGGTATTTATCTCCTAAAGTGAAGGTAAGCCTAAGGTAATGTGGAGACTCGTCCATAGAGACGTGGTCATGTGTGGTGCCAAGGACGGTGATTCCAGTGATCCACCAACTTGTTTGCGACTAGCTTTTGAAAATGCATGAATAATAAGTCGCGAGGACGACAATAAAGAAACAGTGTTTTTTCCATGTTAGTAGGTTTGAATTTTTGTGTGATCTTTCGAAAAGTGTTTGATTTTTGGTGGTGTTTTTAGGGATTATTAGTCATGTGACTTTTTGGCTGGAACAGTACTATGCTCGATTTTTATGTTTTTGGGTGTGGGAAATTTTGCGAAGGAGCTGGACTTGTCAAACGTCATGGGTCGTGTCATATGAATGCCACCGGTTCTGCCCAAATCAGCCAATCAAAGGGCATAGGCTGTTCTATATAAATGCCTTTTTCTTCACGCCCTTTCTTCACAAACCCAGCAACCCAAAACTCAAACTACTCATTATCTCCTAGCACTAAATTTCCCCATAACTTCCTCAATCATTAACCAAATCACTCAAAATTTATCCCAAATCCTTCTTCTCTCCATTGTTTTGGGCCAAACTAAGCCCATAACAAATTGCATCCAAAAACACAAAAAAGTCATCCTAGATTTGCCAAAAAGTTAGTTTGGCCCCCTCTTCAAATTTTCTACCAAATTCAAAGTTTTTCTCCATTCCAAGTGCAAATTATTGTTGGAATCTACTCTCGGAGGATTCCCTCAAGCTTAACAATCATATTCATTAGATTTTGTCATTGATCCTCACCTCACCTATGTACACGGCCAAACTCCTTAGAGAAAATATGATTTTTTTAATATTCCATGTTTAGGGCCCATTGAAGGGGGTTTGAGTGTGATTATATGTTTTTGTGGGAAAGTTTGAGTGTGAGGTGCCTGTTGAGATTGTTGCACTATTAGTTGCTATTTTTGTGTTGAATATCATTCTTGCTGTCATCATGCCACGTAACCAAAGGGCTAGTCTTAGTCATCCATTTATAGGGTTGTGCACGCTCAGTGAAGAGCATCAGGAGTGATGTGAGCATATCATGGGATGCCCCGTCCTAGAGACCAAGTTTTTAGATGAGAAGGCCCTCAAGGAACTCAAATTTTACAAAGTGGTCAAGAAGCTCCTGAAGAGGATTAGACTGAAGGGCTTCTTGAAGAAGTTGGCCCCCACCTATACTAGGTACACTTTAGATTTTCTAGCGACCGTCGTGCTGACAGTCAATGAGCAAGGTGAGAAGGTGGCAAAGTTTCACCCAGGGGACGAGGCCATTTTGATAACTTTGAGGGAGATAGCAGAGTTTTTCAGGTGGAATTACTTTATTAATGTGGATAGGTATGCTAAGGATAGCTCAGGATTTGATGTTTAAACATTTTGGCTCGCTATCAGCGATTGCAGCGGGTAAAGGTAAGCAATAACAGCTATATAGTGCACCCGGGACTGAGATGTGTTGCAAGGTTGTTGAGTATAGTGGTATTGTTCCATGAGGAGGCCACCAATTCTACTGAGAGGGACAAAAAGATCCTTTAATAGATTTGCACTGGGCTAGCCTGCCCGATCTTGTATATGACTTCATCACCGTGCTTTACCTTTCCCTAAGGTCGGCGATAAGATAGTATTTGGGCACATGATATCACTCCTAACTCCTCATTCTGGCTTGCCGATGGACGATGTTATGCAGAAGAACCTGCACTCCACATAAATCCTCATTTTTTGAGAGATAGCCGATGTAGCGATGATACAGTTAGATGATGGGGTGATTTACTGGAGCTAAAAGGCTCTAACTTCATGAGACTCCCCAAGTCCAAGAGGACTAAGCTAGCATCGACATTCAGACTGCAAAATCTTATCATACAGCCAAATCATGGGGCACAGGTAGTAGTGGGAGGCCTACATGATGAGTAGGAGGATGAGAAAGAAGACAAGGGTTACAGATATCCAATGGATGAGGATCTGATTCAGTTTGTACAACCACTTTTAGTTGAGCAGGAGTTTGTGCCATCTTCCCCTGTTGAGCAGAAATTTGGACCATCACCACCTTACCAGGGGCCTATTGAGATTCGGGAGAAGCCTTATCAGTCTACTGGGAATAGTTGTAGATATTTTGAGCAGTGGAGCAGACAGAGGGACCTCCTCCTAGTTCATAGCCACATAGACACAACATTTCCATCATGTCCTACCATGAGGCTCATCCTTGGCAGCATCCACAGTTCAACTTATTTTGGGAGCATGGTTCCTAAGGATTCTAGTTTGCTTCATTTTATGGCATTTTATGGTTCAAAATTTTGGTGTTTTAAAATTTTTATTCTAGTTTTATTATTTGTTGTAACAGCTATGAGCATAAATCAGTTTATTTGTTTAAATAAAATTGAGCGTAAAGAGTAAGTGCTTCAAATTATGTTTGTAGGTACTTTAATTTAAAGGTGTGCATGTTTGAAAATGATTTTTTTGACTCTTTGAGAATTTCAGGAAATTTCTTTTTAAAATTTTTTATTGAGCGTAGGTGCTTCTATTTATATGTGTAGGTGTTTCTATTTATGTGTGTAGGTTCATGAAGTTAAAGGTGTGGGTGCTTGAATATGGGTTTTTTGATGCTTTGATAATTTCAAACAAGTTATTTTTTATAAAAAAATTATTGAGTGTATGTGCTTCTGTTTATGTGTGTAGGTGATTTAAGTTAAAGGTGTGGGTCCTTGAAAATTGTTTTTTGTGCTTTGAGAATTTCGATCAAGTTTATTTATTTTTTAAAATTTTATTGAGCGTAGGTGCTTCAAGTTATGGGTTTAGGTGCTTTAAGTTAAAAGTGTGGGTGGTTAAAAATTGTATTCTTGGTGTTTTGAGAATTTCAGACAAGTTTTTATTAATTTTTTTTATCGTTGAGGCTAGGAGCTTCTATTTATGTCTCTATGTGCTTTTAGTTAATGGTGTGGGTGCTTGCAAATTTTATTTTATATAGAATAAAGTGTAGGTGCTTCCAATTATGTCCGTAGGTGCTTTAAATTAAAGGTGTGGGTGCTTGAAAATGATTTTTTTGGCACTTTGAGAATTTTGAGCAAGGTATTTATTTTTTCAAATTTTATTGAGCATAGGTATTTCAAGTTATGGATTTAGGTGCTTTAATTTAAATGTGTGGGTGCTTGAAAATTGTATTCTTGGTGTTTTGAGAAATTCCGCAAGGTTTTTTTAAAACATATTTTTTTATTGAGTTTAGGTGCTTCTATTTGTGCGTGTATGTGCTTAGTTATAGGTGTGGGTGCTTGAAATTGTATTTTTTGTGCTTTGAGAATTTCATAGAGTGTGGGTGCTTTTAGTTTTTGTGTAGGTGCTCTAAGTTAAACATGTGAGTGCTTGAAAATTGTATTCTTAGTGCTTTGAGAATATTGGGCAAGTTTTTTTAATTTTTTTTATTGAATGTAGGTGCTTTAAATTATGTGTGTAGGGGCTTTTAGTTAAAATGTGTGGGTGCTTGAAAATTGTATTTTTGGTGCTTTGTAAATTTCGTACAAAATTTGTATAAATTTTACTAAGCATAAAGCATAGGTGCTTCTATTTATGTGTATAGGTGCTTTAATTTAAAGTTGTAGGTAATTGAAAATGGGGGTTTTTGCTGCTTTGAGAATTTCGAGCAAGTTTATTTATTTTTTCAAATTTTATTCAGCGTAGGTGTTTCAAGTTATGTGTTTAGGTGCTTTAAATTAAAGGTGTGGGTGATTAAAAACTGTATTTTTGGTGCTTTGACAATTTCATGCAAAATTTGTATGAATTTTACTAAGTATAAAGCGTAGGTGCTTATAGTTATGTGCGTGGGTGCTTTTAAGTTAAAGGTGTGTGTGGTTGAAAATGGTTTTTTTGGTCCTTTGAGAATTTTGGCCAAGTTTATTTGTTTTTTAAAATTTTATTGAGCTTAGGTGCTTCAAATTATGCTTTTAGGTGCTTTAAATTAAAGGTGTGATTGTTTGAAAATTGTATTCTTAATGCTTTGAGAATTTCGAACAGGTTTTTTTAAATTTTTTTATTGAACTTAGGCTTTAAATTAAAGGATTGGGTGCTTGAAAATTGTATTCTTGGTGCTTTGTAAATTTTGAGCAAGTTTATTTATTTTATTGAGCGTAGATGCTTCAAGTTATGTGTGTTGGTGCTTTAAGTTAAAGGTGTGCATCCTTGAAAATTGTATTCTTGGTGCTTTAAAGCATAGGTGCATCAAATTTTGTTTGTAGGTGCTTTAAATTAAAGGTGTGGGTGCTTGAAAATGATTTTTTTTCGTTTTTAAAGAATTTTGATCAAGTTTATTTATTTTTTCAAATTTTATTGAGCGTAGGTGCTTCAAGTTATGCATTTAGTTGCTTTAAGTTAAAGGTGTGGATGTTTGAAAATTGTATTCTTAATGCTTTTAGAATTTCGAAGAATTTTTTTAAAAGAAGTTTTTTATTGAACGTAGGTGCTTCAAATTATGTGTATGGTGCTTTAAGTTTAAGGTGTGGGTGCTTGAAAATTGTATTCTTGGTGCTTTGTAAATTTTAAGCAAGTTTATTTATTTTATTGAGCATAGGTGCTTCAAATTATGTGTGGTTGTTCTTTAATTTAAAGCTATGGGTGCTTGAAAATTGTATTCTTGGTGCTTTAAAGCGTAGGTGCTTTAAATTATGTTCGTAAGTGCTTTAAATTAAAGTTGTGGGTGCTTGAAAATGGTTTTTTGGTGCTTTGAGAATTTCAAGCAAATTTATTTTTGTTTTCAAATTTTATTGAGCATAGGTATTTCAAGTTATGGGTTTAGGTGCTTTAACTTAAATGTATGGGTGCTTGAAAATTGTATTCTTGTTGTTTTGATAATTTCGGCCAAGTTTTTTTAAAAAATATTTTTTTATCGAGGTTGGGTGCTTCTATTTTTGCGTGTATGTGCTTTAGTTATAGGTGAGGATGCTTGAAAATTGTATTTTTTGTGTCTTAATAATTTCTTGCAAAATTTATATACATTTTATTAAGCATAAAGCGTAGGTGCTTCTAGTTATGTGTGTAAGTGCTTTAAATTAAAAGTGTGGATGCTTGAAAATTAAATTCTTAGTGTTTTGAAAATTTCGGGCAAGTTTTTTTTAAAAAAAATTATTGAATGTAGGCGCTTTAAATTATGTGTTCGGGTGCTTTAAGTTAAAAGGTGTGGGTGCTTGAAAAACATATTCCTGGTGCTTTGTAAATTTCATGCAAATTTTGTATAAATTTTATTAAGCATAAAGCATAGGTGCTTCTATTTATGTGCGTAGGTACTTTAATTTAAAGGTGTAGGTGCATGAAAATGTTATTTTTGGTGCTTTGAGAATTTGGAGAGGGTTTATTTATTTTTTCAAATTTTTTCCAGCGTAGATGTTTCAAGTTATGGGTTTAGGTGCTTTAACTTAAAGGTGTGGGTGCTTGAAAATTGTATTTTTGGTGATTTGAGAATTTCATACAAAATTTGTATAAATTTTACGAAGCATAAAGCGTAAGTGCTTCTAGTTATGTGCGTAGGTGTTTTAAGTTAAATGTGTGTATGCTTGAAAATGATTTTTTTGGTGCTTTGAGAATTTTGGGCAAGTTTATTTATTTTTTAAAATTTTATTAAGCGTATTTGCTTCAAGTTATGCGTTTAGGTGCTTTAACTTAAAGGTGTGGGTGCTTGAAAGTTGTATTCTTAATGCTTTGAGAATTTCGAACAATTTTTTAATTTTTTTTATTGAATGTAGGTGCTTCAAGTTTTATGTATAGGTGCTTTAGGTTAAAGGTGTGGATGCTTGAAAATTGTATAATTGGCGCTTTGTAGATTTCGAGCAGTTTATTTATTTTATTGAGCGTAGGTGCTTCAAGTTATGTGCGTAGGTGCTTTAAGTTAAAGGCGTGTATGCTTGAAAATGATTTTTTGGTGCTTTGAGAATTTTGGGCAAGTTTATTATTTTTTAAAATTATATTAAGCGTAGTTGCTTCAAGTTATGCGTTTAGGTGCTTTAACTTAAAGGTGTCGGTGCTTGAAAGTTCTATTCTTGATGCTTTGAGAATTTTGAACGTGCTTGAAAATTGTATTCTTGGTGCTTTAAAGCGTAGGTGCTTCAAATTATGTTTGTAGGTGCTTTAAATTAAAGGCGTGGGTGCCTGAAAATGGTTTTTTTTGTGCTTTGAGAATTTGGAGCAAGTTTATTTAATTTTCAAATTTTATTGAGCATAGGTATTTCAAGTTATGGGTTTAGGTGCTTTAAGTTAAATGTGTGGGTGCTTGAAAATTGTATTCTTGGTGTTTTGAGAATTTTGGCCAATTTTTTTTTAAAATTATGTTTTCATTGAGGTTAGGTGCTTCTATTTGTGCGTGTATATGCTTTAGTTATAGGTGTGGGTGTTTGAAAATTATTTTTTTGTGCTTTGAGAATTTCATGCAAAATATGTATAAATTTTACTAAGCATAAAGCGTAGGTTCTTCTAGCTATGTATGTAGGTGCTTTAATTTAAAGGTGTGGATGCTTGAAAATTTTATTCTTAGTGCTTCGAGCAAGTTTTTTTTTAAAAAGTTTTTATTGAACGTAGGTGCTTTAAATTATGTGTGCATGTGATTTAAGTTAAAAGGTGTAGGTGATTGAAAATTGTATTCTTGGTGCTTTGTAAATTTCGTGCAAAATTTGTATAAATTTTACTAGCATAAAATGTAGGTGCTTCTATTTATGTGCGTAGGAGCTTTAATTTAAAGGTGTAGGTGCTTGAAAATGGGTTTTTGGTGCTTTTAAAATTTCGAGCCAGTTTATTTATTTTTTTCAAATTTTATTCAGTGTAGATGTTTCAAGTTATGGGTTTAAGTGTTTTAACTTAAAGGTGTGGGTGCTTGGTGCTTTGAGGATTTCATGCAAAATTTAAATAAATTTTACTAAGCATAAAGCGTGGGTGCTTCTAGTTATGTGCATAGATGTTTTAAGTTAAAGGTGTGTGTGCTTGAAAATGGTTTTTTGGTGCTTTGAGAATTTAGGGCAAGTTTATTTATTTTTTAAATTTTAATTGAGCGTAGGTACTTCAAGTTAAGCTCCACGTGTTTTAAATTAAAGGTGTGGGTGTTTGACTACATATGCTGCATCATCCAACGAAATAATACTTGACTACAACTCCCAAAATGTATTTGTTCAATCAAATGGCATTAGGGGGCAACATGGTCACTGTCTTAGGGGCTGAACTCATTATCAGACAAAAAATTGATCAACAACAAGCACAAACATACAAGGATGGGAAGCACCTCTCCATATCTAAAAATAGGACAACAGCAAGCAACACAGCT